>CM060910.1:787548300-787773300 GCA_030737875.1 Allium sativum | reverse complement strand
TTTATAGAATCATCATGGAGAAGTTGTAGCACCTACAATAAATCCTTTAGTATCAGAGGTCGAAATACTTGTAATGAATCCAATAGAAGATATGATAAAAGATGCAACACGATTAATGTTCTCTAATGGTCAAGTTGACGAGATGGCATCGATATAGAAGAAGACCAAAAGCGAAATAAAAAAATATATGATTTATTGGCTTCAGCTAAGAGTCATGTAACACCCCTAAGTCCCACATCGTGCAAGCCTGTGTGAAGTGGGTACTTATATAGTAGAGCTCATCTCTTACTAACGTCGAGGCCTTTTGAGGAACAAAACCCCACACCTATACGGTGGCTAAGTTGGGGACAATATCTTGCGTGAACGGAGGTGCGGGCTGTTACAAGTCCATTGTGGAATAGTTGTAAAAGTGGAACTGAATTATCGGTAACCGTTGAATGCATCACTATGAAATCGAAATTCAACCTTATAGAAACTGGATTTATGACGATTTTACAAACTGCAGAAAGACATATGCCACCCGATAATCTGATGTGCAATAGTCGTCATTAAAAAGCGAAAACATTATCGTCGGCTTTTGGCCCGTCGTATCAGAAAATAGATACTTATATAAAAGGTTGCATGCTGTATTGGAATATTAATCTTAAGAACTGCAAAATATATGGTGACAAAAGGTACAAACCTTAAAAAAGTTCCATACAAGTGAATGAATTATTTAAACATCACCTCTAGGATATAAAATTATATGCATGCCCGGTCAGTGCGTGTTGTATGCGATGTCTTTGTGTGAGAACACCATTAGATGAAACTTTGACACACATCGGTTGGTGAAGCATAAAAATATTTTGATAGGACGTATCCTAAATTTGACACAGAGAGCCGTAACATCAGACTTGATTTATGTACGGATGTGTTCTCACCATTTTCTCAGTTTGGTAGTTAATATTCATGTTGACCTATTATTGTTATTTCTTATAATTTACCTCCATGGATGTGTATGAACTTTATATATGTTTCTCACTATTTTCGTTTCTGGCCTTGATGATTTAACACAAGACATCGATGTTTATCTTCAGCCATTAATAGAATATTTGAAAAAATTATGAGTTGCAGGAATCGAAACAAACGACATTTCAAAAAAAAAAAAAAAAGAATTTTCACTTGTTCGCTTCTTTGTTATGGACTATTTGTGTTTTTTCTGCATATGAGATGCTTTCAGGTTTGAGTATGGTCGGTTGTCTAGCTTGTTCTTATTGCATGGAAGCAGGGGTGGCAATGAGACTCGACCCGATGGACCCGGACCCGACACGACTCGGTGGGTCTCGATTCTAGGTTGTTCGGGTTTTGTCGGGTCTAAACTATACATTTCAGAAATCTGGACCTGACCCGACCCGACTCGACAGTTCGAGTCGGGTTCGGTTGAATAATAATAGTAAAAATACATATATTTCGATGCTTTTTGGTTGGGTCTTTCGGGTCGGGTCTACACAGGTCGGGTTTGATCGAATCTTAATTGTATTTTTCATCACCTAGACTCGATCCGAGACCCATCAGGTTCTGTTCGGGTTCGAGTTTTTTCAGGTCGGTTCAGATTTTCAGGTCTTGGTTCTAATTGCCAGCCCTACTGGAAAAAACACGAGCATTTTCCTTATGGTATAGAAGGAAAATTTCTTCGTTTGATTGTCATCGTCATTTTCTTCATTCCAGTCATACTTTTAGAAGGGATTGAAAAAACTTAAAAGCTAGTAGAGAAAGGAATATGCAAGCGCCAAAGATTTGATCAAGCGAAGAAATATATGAAATTGTAAAGGAGTATCCCAAGATACATGTAATTGGAGTACATACTGAAATTTTCGGTAAATCTAACGTTCATAATCGATGCAAACAAATTATACTTTAGGAGATATCTTATTGGAAAGGTCGACGTGATGCATAATGGAAAAACGTGTTTGATAATGTGCTTAATACAATTTTGAATGTTAAGGAAAAAAAACAAAGAACGATCTGAATTCAAGATGTGACATAGAATACTTCTGTAAACATCCTGCACTTCATATGAAGCTTAATGACAATGAAAAACTCAAAGCATGTTATAAACTAGAAAACAAGCAAATAAAATTCGTAATAAAATGGGTTGAGGGACTAACGTGTCTTGGTGGGGTTTTTTCTAATCTCCGTAGATGTGTTAGGTTTAAAAATAGTAAGCTGAGTGGGATGAAAAGTCATGATTGTCATATCATGACGGAATATTTATTACCTATGGTGTTCAAAGTATTGTTGCTTGTAAAAGCATTGAGTGTTATAACAGAGTTAATTATGTTTTATAAACAATTTTGTTCAACAACGTTAAAAATTGACCGTTTACGTAAACCTTAAATAGAAATTCCAATATTGCTTTGCAAACTGAGAAACATATTTCCTCTATGTTTCTATAATGTAATAGAACATCTACCCGTTCATCTTCCATCCGAAGCAAATTTTCGAAGTCCAGTATAATATGGATGGATGTATCCTTTTTAGAGGTAATGGAAAATATAGTAAAATTTATTTTAGTTTATAATTCATATTTACGTAAGTACATATAAACCGAATTATTTTTTGGTAGGTATTTGAATCATGTGAAGACAAAAGTACGACAAAAGCATGAGTTGAAGGTTCGATTTGTAAATCTTATCTTGAAGAATAAGCTTCATTCTTTTTTCTCATTACTTCAGTGACCATGTGAACTTATCATTTGTATGTGATCCTCATAATGATGATGCCATTGAAAAAGATCTTTGTCCGATAATGTTATCTATTTTTAGACAACATGGCCGATCTATTGGAAAATGTGTTGAAATATGGTTAAACGGTAGAGTTCACCATGTACCATACACATATGTTCTTTTAAATTGTGCCGAAGTTGCATCAATTATTAGGCACTAATTTTTTTATATTTATTTCAGTTATATTTACATCAGTCGTTAGATACTAATAAACTCATATATGTTTGCGATATTTACGAATCACAACATCCATCTGGTTGTCTCAGTAAAGATTGCTAAATGGTTTTCAAAATACGTTTACGATCCAACAAACTACATCGATGATGGAGGATCGCAACATCTTGTGCTCGAACCAAAAAGAAATATCAAGACTTATCCAATATTCTTTGTCGATGAATTTAAATTCAACATCGAAGACCATGGTACTAATATGTTATGGTGGTGTATTTGTCAAAGGGAGCGACAATCCATATGAGCATTTAAAAGTCTTTTGCGACGTCTTAACACATGTTTTAGTGTTAACATATTATGTACAATTTGCTGAAAGAGTTATTTTATTCAAATGCAAGTGGTTAAGCAATTTTCCTAGTACTAGAATCAACGTGTATAAAGATTATAAACTTATATAAATAAAGCACGCATCACATTACTATAAATATGATCTTTTCGTATTAGCCAAGCAAGCACAACAAGTTATTTTATTTTGTATCCATCCTCAAAAAGAAATAAAATACATTGGAATGCTGCAAATAAAACAAAGTTAAGATTTACGTTTAAAGGAATTACTATTCCAGAAGATGCAACGTATCTAACAGATGTAAAGCAAAAAGACGAAATAACAATGGCTGATGATATTGATGTAGGGTAGTTGAATGATGATTAAATTGTTTTAATAGAAACATTTGAGAGCACAGAAGAAACCGATATAGAGAACGAGACTGAATGTAATGACCCGAAAATCCCTACCTTTTGAATCGACTATAAACCACCGAAGTCTGATCCAAACGGTTAAAATCCTCGGAACATTAACTTGGGCATACAACACGCCAAACAGAACAAAAGACCTTTCATTAATATCATTTCAATATTACATGAGAGTACAAGAATTTATCAAAGTGCCGCAGATATCAGAGTATACCGAAAATACAACACATCGAAAATATAAAACTCTCAATGCAAGGATAAGAAATTTTCCAGAGTATAGCTCCAGTCATAATCCAGAATCCTTCTCTAAAAATGAATCCAAGGCTAAAGCTGCAAAATCAAAACTACCAGGCCTCCTGGAAAATATGAGCACCTAAAGTTTAGGTGAAAGAACAATAAGTCCAAGTCAGTCATGGGACTGGTGTGAGAGCTAAAGTAGTTACTTTTATTTTTAAAGTAAGGCAAATCATAGGACCACGCCATATAACATAGAATGGGTTTTCCCCATATGAATACCAGTGCATAAAAACTCAATGCTCTTTAGAAAATGAAACTACCATAAGGTATCTCGCCACACATATACACACGCTGCAAACACACACCTGGGCAAGGTTTCCCTTCTAATAGCCAAAATATGCTTGATACGTAAAAATTCTTTTATATTATTATTAGTGCATAATGTGAAAATCACATACGCAAATAAATGTATTAATCTTAGCCAGCTTAGGTACCATAATATTAGACTGACCTCCTACGTGTCTACGCAGGATCTACAATAAAAAGCTGTATGGGAATATAGCGGATGATTTGGGTTTAGAATCGTATACCGACCCAAACCGTTCTCAAAGTGGGTTTTTTCAACAAATGACCAAGGCTAAGGAACTTCCTTACCGAATGGGCACGCCTCTAAAGGGACGTTTCGAGAAGTAAATCCTTCTCTGCCAACACAAGGTCATCGGTGCTGTTCATAGCCATGCCGCACAAGTATGCCATTTCCCGGTCGTTACCAATCTTTTCTACTAGATCCCGAATTTCCAACAAAACCACTATAGTAAAATGCTACGGCTCCATACCATATCACTACCATATCAAAGCCACATAGCAAACACTTGGGTTCCATACCATAGTGTATCTTCAAAAATCTAGAAGGAAATGGTCATCCGTAAGGAGCGCGACCCCCATAACCTTACTGCATCTTTTCCTGTTTCGGTCATTTCAGAGATGTGAGGCTTGTCGAAGTCTCATTGCACAAAGCTACGCTTAACTAAACCATGATTTGATCATCAGTAGCTCATCACTTGGCATGCCACACTGTCAACTCACAACATATAATTGGTGTCTATTAACATATAACCCTCTGAGTACACAAGTCTCAAAAGAGGGTGTTAAGCTAAGGGAATAAATTCTCCGTCACCAACTAATATATCATCAATATACACCAATTTATTATGCGGTAACTTATAATGTCATACATACATCCATTTATAAGTTCGTTCTGGGTCTAAACGAAACCGAATGCACCTTATTCCACGACCCCGCCTAGGTGTGAAGGCCCTTGCAATTCGAATCACTTCCAATACGATCAGATCGCCGTCACAACATAACCTCACAGTAGGTGACCGCCTACTTGAGGCATCAACGAGAAATCCATTCGATGTGAAGATCTTCGGTCTTCAATCACAATGATCGCTATTCTTCGTTGCTCTTACCACGTGTTATTCAAAATGGGTTGAACCCGGTCTTTCCAAATAGCTAGCGTATCTTTAAAATGTGTGGAGAATATATAGGATTCCATGAGTTTCATTCTAATTATTATTTGATTTTAGTTAAACCTTAACATGAAGGTTATTATCTAAAATCAAGATCCCATTCCATTCCACTAAATGGAACATAGAGGGAGATACCGTTCCCACTCTATCGGTCTAGGCAATTTCTGCCTACGATAGAATACGACTAGCTTCTCACCCCTAATCCATATCTACATTCATTTTGGTAAGTTTCAATTACCTTCATTTAATCCCTTTTTCATTTCCTTTATTCAAATCTTTATCTAAAGATCTATTTAAAACTCTATCTTAGTTTTAGATCTTCAAAATAATTATTTAATGATTACTTAACTTTGAATGCCAATCTTGTCTTTAGTTGGGTTAAAGAATAAATATTATTTAAGACATCGTTCACGACAAACCGAAAATCATACTTTCATTATAAATGAAATCTTTACGGAAATCATATCAGCTCATAATCGATATAAATTTCTGTATCGAACTAACAATATAAGCAGAATAAGGCCAAACCCTTTTAAATTCCTCAAATAGTATTTATCTTCATCTACAAATAATTATCTTGATTATCACCAAATCGATTCCCATTAAATTCCAAATTTAATATATTAATCATTTAAAAAAATGATTACTCAAGTCATAGATGAAAACAATTGAGTTTAAAACTGTAACACCCCGTGCATTCTATAACTGTGAAATTTACAAATTAAAGTATAATTAATTTCAAATCAAAGAACTAAGGGAAAAGGGATACGCCATTGCGTTCGTCTCGGAAAAATACGCGAGATAGAGTCCGAGTTTGCGTAAAACGGATATCGTATGAAGAAGATATGGACGAACGAAGTTGGGCGAAAAACCGAAAAGCGGGTCAGAATGCACTGGCGCACTTGGGAAGTGCGCCAGAACAAAAATGCACTGGCGCACTTGGGAAGTGCGCCAGTACATTTTTGACCTGGCGCACCTGCCAAGTGCGCCCAGGTCAAAAATGACCTGCTGGTCAGGTCTGGTCAAGTCCTGGCTGGCCAGGTCTGTGTTTGGTCGATTTTCAGAAGCTTGCTTTGTCATTAGGGCTAGGTGGCAGGCTCTAATTGGTCTCTCTTTCGAATGAATGGCTACGATCAATCCAAGCAACATCGATGGTCCTAATCAGTTCATAAACTCTATAAAAATGACCCTAGACTCTACCTAACCTATTCATTCAAAAATAAGAACAAAGCCATCATGCTGCTGAGGAACGACTAGGAGTAGCCACCAAATTGGAGAGAAGATTAGGAGGCAAATTCTAAAGCATAAAGCAACTTAGACAAATCAAATCAACGCCTACGTCAAAAGGAGACGCATCTCCAAATTCCTAAATTGGAGAATTCGCCACACAATTGTAAGTAGAGTATTATTTTGGTATGAACAAATAACTGTGTTGGTTTGTATACTTGATTTGTGGTGATAAATAATTCATATTTGTGCGTTACTATGATTCTTATCGATTTGGAATATTGTATAGCGATTGGATATTCGCAAAGTATGTTATTCATTATAAAAACTACATGTTTGCGGTAGTTTTATGCAAGTATACGTTTGGATATTCTCAAAATATGTAATTCATGTTGACGCTACATGTATGTAGTTGTTTAATTGAAATTCATGCAAGTTTGGGGTTTTGCTACTATGCCATCATAATGTGTATTTTTGTACAAAAATCATTTTGTGCGTAATTGGAACAAATTTGGGTTATTGTAACTCATATGAAATTATGTTGAAAATTTGGCATCATGATCTATGTATTAAGCCATACTTTTGTACTAGAAAACCTCTTTGCGAACTTATGAATATGACTAGGCTATGATTGATATTTTGCATAATTGAAAATCATGTTAGGTCTATATTGTTAACAAGAATTATATGATGACATATGTGGTACATAGCTAGGTTAGATTCAAAATCCCATTTGCAAGTTTGCATGACTAAAGTAAAAATCATGATTTCATGTTAGAAATATTTATGCCTGCCATGTTTATGTGAATAGATCTAAAATCATGATTAAGTTGGAATAATTCAAGTTGAACTATACTTTTGTATTAGTAACAAAAGTAGGCACCTTTGTAAACTTGTAGTAATCTTATGAACATGATTTGCTTATGTTTGACATTATGCCTAAATAAAAATATAGGTTTATGTTGTAGTTAAGATTATGTGTCAAGAATGATATCCAATTTAGATTCTTAACTTAACTACAAGTTTACATGCTTTGATTCATGTCACTTATGCTACTATGCAAGTACACCAGTTTCTATTTTATAGTTCCAACGTTATGTTGCAAGTTCATGCGTTCACATTCCCCTCTTTGTGTATGTAATCACGCTTTAAGCCTCCCCTTTTTCTCATGGCTAAGTTGGGCTTAAAAGCCTAAGCCCAACATATATTATAATAAACGAACGTGTTAAACGGGGGAAAATAACGTTGGGCCAAATTAATTAATAAATGAAAATATAAAGTAGAAGGGCCCAAATTCAAGTATGGGTTGGGCCCATGATTGGTGTAACCTTCACACCATTGATTTTTAATAATGGGCCGCAAATATTTACATATAAGAAAATAAAGAAAAGTGACAAAATATGTAAATGTAGAAAATATGATGTGTTTAACCCGAGGTTGGATTGAGTTGTGATGTAAACCTGCCCGGAACCGCCCGGCTGTCCAGTAGTCACAACAATACCTATCCAATGTGGGTGGTTAAACATGGAGCCCAATAAGGACCCGAGGTTAGACTGAGTTGTGGCGTAAGACTGCCCGGACCCAACCGGCAACAGGCAGCCACAACAATACCTGTCTAATGTGAGAGGTCAAGGCTTTAATTAAGACAATTAAGGCTGAGTCAGGATTGATAGGATTAAGCAAATTATATTAATACTTAATCAAAATGAAACATGCTAAACAGACTGATTGGGGGGGTTAGGTTTATAAAAACACTTAACCAACTTAGCATGTTGGCTAGAGATAGAAAACCTAGTAGCGGAGGACCCTTTTCGCAGTTACCCTACAAGGTATCATGATACCCTGAAACAAGGCAGGGTGGGGCACGATTACTGGGCTGATTGTAAGAGGTCAAATCGACGGCGGTGGTGCAGCAGTGTAGGTTCTAACGGGGTGCGGGCGTGCACACACTCCGGCGCAGAAAAATAAGGCACTGGGCACCAGTAGCATACCTGTGCATTCTAGGATTGTGTCGGGCCGCCGCCATGGGACTTGATACACCCCATGGTGGGACCAGCATAGGTAACTACAACATCGGGGGCCGTAAGACACATGTAACTATGCGAGTAGGAGCCGATCATCGTAAAATGGATCACTTCACCCTGGTTATGGGGTGCCTATTGGGAACTAGTTTATATGAGTACAGAGATTAATATGGGGTACGATAGTATACTCGACCCTAGACAACTTAACCAAGTTTATAGTGCTTTCCCCATTTCTAGTTTATACTTATCATACCCAGTTCTTTTTTCATAGACAGAGTAGTCCTCGACTTACTCAGGCTTTATGTCTGACTCTACTTTTCTTTCGTCTTCTTTTCTTCCGTTCCCCCCCCCCCCAGGTCCACAGGGAGGGAATACTGCAGCTTGACCAGCCTTCATATCCAGCTTGAAGAGAAAGAATGTATTGCTTGGACCTTTCCGTTTTGAACTATGGCTTTGGACAACAACTATGGGGCTTTTGCAGTTTATTTATGTTTTCTTTATGCTTCTTTAAATAATGTAATCAAGACAGTTATGATTTTGGAAATATTGTAAGACAATTATGGCATGGTTTGTGTAACACATATTTTAAATGAAATAAAAGTTGTTGTTTTCCGCTGTTCAAAAATATGTGTTCTTATATCTGTCTTGTATATCTGTGACTTATACTTATAAATCTTCACCAAAATTAGGGCATTCCCTTTGAGAGTGACCCTAACGGAGGTGGGGTGTTTCACTTGGTATCAGAGCATAGGTTTACCAGGTCAGATAAAAAGTTTTGAAAATTTATTTTCAAAAGAAAATTTAAAGAAGCATTTTTAAAGATAAAATGTTAATTTATTTAAAAAGGCATAGTCCCCCAAAGCCATATGCACTATCTTTTGATCCTCTGCTTGAATCCTTGTTTCCTTCTTTCTTGAGTCTCTGGGGCCCCCGGCTTTCTGGGAGGTAACCTCGTCGAAGGGCAAAGTAGTGCCCGACTTCCATCGATAGCCGAAGTAGTTTCACCTGCGGCTAGTTTTCTTTCAAGCTTTGTAGGGTTTTCTGTGCGATGGAGGCAGCTTTCGAGGGGTTTGTCAACATGTTTACACAAGGAAGAGGATGAGGAGTTTTGCTAAGGGGCACAACCCAAGGATGAAGAATTCATGGATATGGACTTGGCTCACGATGGAGGGTAGTTAGACTTTTGACTTGCCTTGGGAATACCCTCGAGATTCCGTGCGATCAGTTAGGCTTAGCTACCTAGAGTCGCTTAAGTGCTTAATTGTTTGATTGTTTTGCTAGTATCATCTCACGTAGATCATCCAAATTCGAAGGAGGTATCCCTTGAGTGCTTGTCTGATATTGGTTTAGGCCTTTGGGGCTTGTACTTGAGGAATGTCGAGTTCGACTAGGATGGTTTGCGTGAGGGATAAATAGTTGTGGCGATTTTTCATGGGTGATATCTTAGTTTACTTAGCAAGGTAGAAATATTTCCGTTTGGAGTTTAGTTTATCTTTCTGATAATCTTTGATCTCTTTTCCGTAAGTTAGGCATGTTAGTATCTATCTTTTAGGTATATCTCCTCGATATTATCCTTTATCCTTAGGTAGAATGTTTTTGGATGTAAACATGTAGTTGAAACATGTTATGGATGATGGTTGCAAGTGGTTGCAAGTGATTGCTAGTGGTTGCTCGTGGTTGCATATACACGCACAATCTAGGTTTTAGATCGGCTCAGTCACTTCATATTGCATATGCATATATGTTTGCATTCGTATATGGTTGAACTTTAATGTGTTGCCATATGGATGTTGCATTTGTATGAATGATTGTGCACTCATGTAGAATCATGAATAGGAAAAATTTGCATACATAATGGATTCATGGCGCTCACATAATTCGCATTAAGGAGGTCAACTGAATCAGTAGACCGCCTGATTTTGCATTAGATAAGTACATGTACACACACACTTCGCATATGATCATGAAGCATTAGAAGTCTTTTAAGGACAATGGATGCTCGTGTTTGATGGATGAGTAGATGGATGACTGGATGTTAGGATATACATTCCTCCTAACTTGAAGATTTCGGGGACGAAATCCTTTTAAGTGGGGGAGAATGTAACACCCCGTGCATTCTATAACTGTGAAATTTACAAATTAAAGTATAATTAATTTCAAATCAAAGAACTAAGGGAAAAGGGATACGCCATTGCGTTCGTCTCGGAAAAATACGCGAGATAGAGTCCGAGTTTGCATAAAACGGATACCGTATGAAGAAGATATGGACGAACGAAGTTGGACGAAAAACCGAAAAGCGGGTCAGAATGCACTGGCGCACTTGGGAAGTGCGCCAGAACAAAAATGCACTGGCGCACTTGGGAAGTGCGCCAGTACATTTTTGACCCGGCGCACCTGCCAAGTGCGCCCAGGTCAAAAATGACCTGCTGGTCAGGTCTGGTCAAGTCCTGGCTGGCCAGGTCTGTGTTTGGTCGATTTTCAGAAGCTTGCTTTGTCATTAGGGCTAGGTGGCAGGCTCTAATTGGTCTCTCTTTCGAATGAATGGCTACGATCAATCCAAGCAACATCGATGGTCCTAATCAGTTCATAAACTCTATAAAAATGACCCTAGACTCTACCTAACCTATTCATTCAAAAATAAGAACAAAGCCATCATGCTGCTGAGGAACGACTAGGAGTAGCCACCAAATTGGAGAGAAGATTAGGAGGCAAATTCTAAAGCATAAAGCAACTTAGACAAATCAAATCAACGCCTACGTCAAAAGGAGACGCATCTCCAAATTCCTAAATTGGAGAATTTGCCACACAATTGTAAGTAGAGTATTATTTTGGTATGAACAAATAACTGTGTTGGTTTGTATACTTGATTTGTGGTGATAAATAATTCATATTTGTGCGTTACTATGATTCTTATCGATTTGGAATATTGTATAGCGATTGGATATTCGCAAAGTATGTTATTCATTATAAAAACTACATGTTTGCGGTAGTTTTATGCAAGTATACGTTTGGATATTCTCAAAATATGTAATTCATGTTGACGCTACATGTATGTAGTTGTTTAATTGAAATTCATGCAAGTTTGGGGTTTTGCTACTATGCCATCATAATGTGTATTTTTGTACAAAAATCATTTTGTGCGTAATTGGAACAAATTTGGGTTATTGTAACTCATATGAAATTATGTTGAAAATTTGGCATCATGATCTATGTATTAAGCCATACTTTTGTACTAGAAAACCTCTTTGCGAACTTATGAATATGACTAGGCTATGATTGATATTTTGCATAATTGAAAATCATGTTAGGTCTATATTGTTAACAAGAATTATATGATGACATATGTGGTACATAGCTAGGTTAGATTCAAAATCCCATTTGCAAGTTTGCATGACTAAAGTAAAAATCATGATTTCATGTTAGAAATATTTATGCCTGCCATGTTTATGTGAATAGATCTAAAATCATGATTAAGTTGGAATAATTCAAGTTGAACTATACTTTTGTATTAGTAACAAAAGTAGGCACCTTTGTAAACTTGTAGTAATCTTATGAACATGATTTGCTTATGTTTGACATTATGCCTAAATAAAAATATAGGTTTATGTTGTAGTTAAGATTATGTGTCAAGAATGATATCCAATTTAGATTCTTAACTTAACTACAAGTTTACATGCTTTGATTCATGTCACTTATGCTACTATGCAAGTACACCAGTTTCTATTTTATAGTTCCAACGTTATGTTGCAAGTTCATGCGTTCACATTCCCCTCTTTGTGTATGTAATCACGCTTTAAGCCTCCCCTTTTTCTCATGGCTAAGTTGGGCTTAAAAGCCTAAGCCCAACATATATTATAATAAACGAACGTATTAAACGGGGGAAAATAACGTTGGGCCAAATTAATTAATAAATGAAAATATAAAGTAGAAGGGCCCAAATTCAAGTATGGGTTGGGCCCATGATTGGTGTAACCTTCACACCATTGATTTTTAATAATGGGCCGCAAATATTTACATATAAGAAAATAAAGAAAAGTGACAAAATATGTAAATGTAGAAAATATGATGTGTTTAACCCGAGGTTGGATTGAGTTGTGATGTAAACCTGCCCGGAACCGCCCGGCTGTCCAGTAGTCACAACAATACCTATCCAATGTGGGTGGTTAAACATGGAGCCCAATAAGGACCCGAGGTTAGACTGAGTTGTGGCGTAAGACTGCCCGGACCCAACCGGCAACAGGCAGCCACAACAATACCTGTCTAATGTGAGAGGTCAAGGCTTTAATTAAGACAATTAAGGCTGAGTCAGGATTGATAGGATTAAGTAAATTATATTAATACTTAATCAAAATGAAACATGCTAAACAGACTGATTGGGGGGGGGGGGTTAGGTTTATAAAAACACTTAACCAACTTAGCATGTTGGCTAGAGATAGAAAACCTAGTAGCGGAGGACCCTTTTCGCAGTAACCCTACAAGGTATCATGATACCCTGAAACTAGGCAGGGTGGGGCACGATTACTGGGCTGATTGTAAGAGGTCAAATCGACGGCGGTGGTGCAGCAGTGTAGGTTCTAACGGGGTGCGGGCGTGCACACACTCCGGCGCAGAAAAATAAGGCACTGGGCACCAGTAGCATACCTGTGCATTCTAGGATTGTGTCGGGCCGCCACCATGGGACTTGATACACCCCATGGTGGGACCAGCATAGGTAACTACAACATCGGGGGCCGTAAGACACATGTAACTATGCGAGTAGGAGCCGATCATCGTAAAATGGATCACTTCACCCTGGTTATGGGGTGCCTATTGGGAACTAGTTTATATGAGTACAGAGATTAATATGGGGTACGATAGTATACTCGACCCTAGACAACTTAACCAAGTTTATAGTGCTTTCCCCATTTCTAGTTTATACTTATCATACCCAGTTCTTTATTCATAGACAGAGTAGTCCTCGACTTACTCAGGCTTTATGTCTGACTCTACTTTTCTTTCGTCTTCTTTTCTTCCGTTTCCCCCCCCAGGTCCACAGGGAGGGAATACTGCAGCTTGACCAGCCTTCATATCCAGCTTGAAGAGAAAGAATGTATTGCTTGGACCTTTCCGTTTTGAACTATGGCTTTGGACAACAACTATGGGGCTTTTGCAGTTTATTTATGTTTTCTTTATGCTTCTTTAAATAATGTAATCAAGACAGTTATGATTTTGGAAATATTGTAAGACAATTATGGCATGGTTTGTGTAACACATATTTTAAATGAAATAAAAGTTGTTGTTTTCCGCTGTTCAAAAATATGTGTTCTTATATCTGTCTTGTATATCTGTGACTTATACTTATAAACCTCCACCAAAATTAGGGCATTCCCTTTGAGAGTGACCCTAACGGAGGTGGGGTGTTTCAAAAACCTTTAAATAATCCTTTTTAGAAAAATGTTGTAATAACTTCATAAAAAAACGATGCAAATAGATTTTTAGTTGAAATTATTTTTATATTATCCAAAACATCATTTCATAAATTCATATTACTTTCAAACCATTTATTATGATTATCATTATTTACCCCTATTTTTAGTAGTTTAAAAATAGTTCATCTCATAAGAACCAATTTCAGGTCGCTAGCTGCAAATTATGGATTTTTCTATAAAATTGGTTTGGACTTGTTTCAAAATCTACGTTGGATCTTACTACTTTCTTTTGCATTTGAAAAGTCTTTTCGTTTCAAACCCAGCGTTTGTTTGTTTCGGAAAAATCCGATGGTTGGATCTCCTAGTACGTCAATTTGAAGTTAATGGTTGAAATTCGCGAACTTTCACCATGTGACTACTCCTATTCAGTGCAAATTTCGATTTATAATTATAATTAAATCGAATTACTTCTAAAATAGCTTATTAAGTATATAAAACATATATAATTAATTTTGGAAGCTATGTTTCAATTATTCTCTTTAAAATCAAATATTTGATTATTTAATCATTCTAATATTATTTAAATCATTAAAATAATATTATCTTTCAAAACTTATTATTTGAAGTCCAAATTTTCCTGGAGTTCACTATAAAAATAAATAAAATAGTTCGGAAAATAAAATCCTATTAAAATATTTTCTGGATACCCAAATCAAACTTCGCTTTTAAAGTTACTATTATTTTTCACTTTAACTTTGAAAACATGCCTTTATTACTTGAAACTTGTTCAAATAAAGTTTCTTTACGGAAAAATTATTCGTAATTACTTAAATTATCTTTCCAAATCATTGCGGATTTAAAATTCAAACCTTTATTTTTTACTTAATATTTTACTAATAAAATATTCAATTAAATTCCAAATTGGAATCAAAACTCAATTAATCCCCATATCTTCCATATATGTGTGTGTAGTGAATCTATAATCACTATTATCATTTCAATTATGATTTCTCAAAATTAAATCGTCCATTCACACATACGTATATGCATATATATACAAATACATATATACATATACATATATACATATATATATACATATATACATACATACATACATACATATATATAATATAATATATATATATATATATATATATATATATATACATACACACAGTGTATGTATATACACATATCATGGCATAAATCATATGGTATAAGCGTTAGACAATTAACGCTTATAATTTGTAAATCTACTGATTAACCGCAATTATCCAATCATCAATCAATCATAAGCATTCATTGATATCATACAACATCCATAACAACACAGAGTGTCATTTACACAAGGGTTCATACTATATTCACACAAATGTGACATTTTCAACACTTTAACTAAGTGTCCATGTTTAAACACACATGTGACATTTTTTTACCTTTTACACCAAGTGTTTACATTTTTAGCACCTACAAGCAACGTTTTAACACTTTAAACTAAGTGTTCATATTTTAAACACGCAAATGTGACTTCTTTAACCTCATAAACCAAGTGTTCACTGCTTTACACTTGTTTAGAACCAAACCAACTCACTATCAAACTCATTCATCATCACATCAAACCCAAACACATACATAAGTAAAACATAGATTATATTAACCCTTAAATGTGTGATTTTTCTTACTAACCCAAAATCATATTTTTAGCACTTTAACCTTTTTAACCTCTATGTTACTAAGCCATTTGCTTGCTAACTTATCCATTAACCACATTAACATGCTAATTACACCATTGAACATTCATTAATCAACCACAAACATCATTAGCAAGCTATTAACATCTTAAGCAACTTATAAACATCATTAGCAATACTAAGTAACTAATTTAAGCTAACTATCTAAAGGTGGGTACAAATTTCTCATCATCATTATCCACTCAACCAATCTTTCAAAGGTAGAACTTTTTCTACTTCTATGACTCCGGATCATTGCTAGCTCACCAAACAACCATTTTTTCACCTACACATTTTCTATGAACTAAATAAAAATAGTTTAAATTTTTTTAGAGGAGGAAAGATTGGATTTTTATACAAAAGGTGAGGTCTTTCTTGGTTCTAGGAGCTAAAAGTTAAATTTTTAGGGGCTTAAGGCTTGGATATTTGAAGGAATGAGGGGTGAGAGTGGTTTAAAGATGGATAGGTGGGATTTTATGGTGCTTTTGGCTTCGACCATGGATGTTTGGGGACAACAAACATGGAGGAGGGGGAGAGGTTGCAGGTGTGGGCTAGTAGGAAGGAAAAGAGGAGATTTAAGGTGGTTTTGAGGTAGTTTGAGTGGAGGAGGGGAAACAAGGCCTTGACTGTGAGTTTTCATGGGAGGGAAGCCATTAATGGAGAAAAGAAGGAGAGAAGAAGAGGAGGAGGAAAAGAAGTGAAGTGGGGAAGAAGGAGAAGATTCTTTTTATGTCAAAAGGTGAAATACATAAGAAAATGACACTTCAAAAGTAATTCACATGCTAAAGTACCATGGAAAGGTGGAATTATGGAAGAGGTTGACATGTGTTTAGGGGAGCACATGAGTTGTTTGAGTTGTCTAAATGGTGTAGGGTTAAAGGTGCTTAGTGGTGAAGGTTTTCTTTTATTAATCTTTTTGAATTGACACTTAAAGGTTTATATAAGGAAGGTATCATCTTCCTCAAATTAATTCAAACTCCATGACACCATTAGTACATGTAAATAGGTCATTAAGACTGTCATTTACCTTTTAAAATAAAATTAAAAGTCTTGCAAATAACCTTTTATGAATATAAACCTCTAAGCGATTTCAATTTTCGATTGAAAACCGGTGAAATGAGCTAATGATCTTTATAGATAAAATTTAACTGGAAAATTTATAAATGAGTTCATTATCATCTGTATTTAATTTTAAACCCTTTTAAGTCTATTTTATCAATATTTTCAATTTTTCAATATTATCCAAAACCGCTTAATTTAAAGTTGAATTTCAATAAGACGATTTCTACGCATTTTCAACTCGTATGACCAAACCGTATGTCGAATCAATACAAAATTTGAAATACTACTATTTTTCACTGATACGGATCTAATGAAATCGGTCTCGTTGAATTCAGAGAATGTCTCTAAAATGGTATATTTTCAGCTTATCAAAATAATATTAAATTATTTATATTTCATATTTTCACTTTTAAACTGATTTTAAAAGCTTTCCAACTTTGTTTAAATCCCAGTAAAATATAAAACCAGGTTATAATTTATTTTCAATTATTCTCAAGTCAAGATTCAATAATTGGCCATTTTAAATCTACTAAAATCAATTAAAAATTAATATTTTAATTGACTAAAAATATAGGTCGTTACACTGAGTCAGAAAACGACGAAGAATATAAGCATTTCATTCATTTGTCTTATTCATATATTTTGAATTTGAACTATGTTGTGAGCTATGTTTTGCAATGATATGTTTTTTCTAATAACGAACTGATATGATGTACCGAGTTTATGAATTGATGTAGTGAACCTATATGATGTATGTTTCGAGTTTATGGATAGGTATTTGTATGATATTAGTTTTATGTGATAATGACTATGCAATTATGAGTATGCTCTGATTAGGTTTATGGGTATGTTATGAGTTTTTCAATTAATATATATGTGTTAAAATTATACAAAATGATATGCTTATGATAGATATGCCTTCTAGGCGATAGCCCGCCCACTCTTCTTCTGCAGGTTCAAGCAGCACAATACTGGATTTGCGTCTGATCGTAGAGCTCATGCCCAAGAGTGCAGGGTAAGTATCTAATTTAGTAAATGTTTATTATTTAAATTTTATTGAAAGCTTACATCCTATTTTTTGCAGGGGGCTTTGAGTTCGAGCTTGCAGACTTTATTTTATTCGATTCTACGTTGGCCTACATCAATAGGCTGATAGGCTCTTGGCTACGATGAGATGATATTCCTGCTCAGATCAAGAATGTCATCCTCGCTGAGGTTTTGGTAAGTATATTTATTTTTCATTTCAAAATTTGTATATAATATGTAATATAATTTTTTTAAATATGCAGGCTGTTATTCTGGTTCAATCCGAAGAATAGCGTCTTTCTTAATAACTGGAGTAAAAAGTTGTGAAAGAACTACAAAGACACCATATACAAAGAAAAAAGTGCAGAAAAGAAGCTAAACTAGATGAGCAAGGAGGTTTAGTCAGGTATTCTTCGATCGTGGGATAATCTTGCAGTGAAGATAAGTTTTTTAAACTCATTTTTAATTTTTATTTTGTTTCATGTTTCTTATATCAATTAAGTTAATCATATAATTAAATTTATAGGAGGTTTTAGAGAGAAACAGAGTAAACAGGAATAAAATTCCTACTTTGCACCATGGTGCCTCTAAGCCCCTCTCACCGTATCGACGAGAGTTGGTATGTATGATAAATTGCATTTATAAGTAGTTATATCATTGTTTACTTATATTTGATCATATTGGTTACATTTTTCATTTGTTCAATTTCAGATGTCCGCTATAGCACGAGAGCCTACACTTGCTCAGGTGTTTACCTAGACTCACACGGTCAAGTAGATCGACGAGGAGGGTAATACATCCTATATCTGGATGGACGCTAAGTCCGAGTGTGTGATGGTAAGCATTCGTAATATTTTCTATTTCACATTCAATAAATTTGAAATTGAATATTTAATGTGTGAATTAACTGTTCGCTATCGCAAGAGAGATATCAGACTGAGATCGCTCAAGTAATCCCGTCCTCAGATCGTGATCCAACCCTAGAGGAGTGCAATCACATTTAGGATGCCATCATTGACTCGCCTACTTGGAATATGCGATATTATTTCAGAAATATAGAGGTAAAGTATTTTATTAGTTAAATTTTAAATTACATTTGATCTCGAATTCTAAATTAAAACTTATAATATAATAAATTACAAAAAATGATGACCCATACCTCTTATATGAGATCCCAGCGGAAGAGGAGATCGCTATGTCCGTTAGCAGGTGGTTGAGCTTTAGGATTGGCGAAAGAGTGGATTGACGACTAAGCTAGATAAGCAGAACACAGAGCTTGGGAGGATGCCTGAGGATGATGATGGGTACGATGATAAAGAGGAGGAGGGTGATGGAGACGAGTAAGTACTTATCTTTTTTGGTTTTTGTTTTGCCTTCTGTAATTCACGTGTTCTTAGAATATTAATACGTGGATGATTTTCTGATATGTACGAGCTATTGTAGATCCGTTGATTTGTTATGGAATATGTGATATATTTGTGATATGTAAGTTAGTTTGTGGTATATGAGTTGGTACGTGGTATATATTTTGGTTTGTATTATGAATTTGGGTATATATGATATGTTGGGTTATTGGATATGAAAATGTGTCATGGAATTGATCACATCTGAGTTTCGGAATGAATGGATATAAGTTTGTGTGGCTGGAAAGAAGTATGGTCACTGAAATGCATCCAAAATGCTTCAGTTTAGCGACGGTTGGCGATGACTCGTGATGGCGAATTGGCACGTATAGCTACAACGAGTTACGAGTTATGTTTTTAGGCTTGCAATGGTTAGAGACATCTAGTTCTATATGTTTCCAGGCTTGCTACGGTTAGTGACCCAGATTAGAGAAACCATAGTTTGCAATGTGTACCAAATCGACGTGGCTTACCGTATCTAGTTTGGTTACGGAACCGAGACTAGACGTGTCGCTGTTTGGTTAGCGTTAGATTTTATAGAGATGGTTTTTGGCTATGGTTAGCGATGGCCGCCGACGACTAAAAGTCATGGCTAATCGAAGCCTTTTTGTAGTGCTTTTGCTGATTTTACTTTATTGTTATAATTACTTATATCAATAAGTGATCTACATATTAACAAACAATTGTATATGTAGCAGCACCATGCTTCACATAGACTCATTAGCTTGACTCATTTATTTTGAATTCATCTGATAGTTTCATTACAATTTTCATGCCATTGTTTTGTTGCTTGTTTGAGATTGTAAAACGACTTTACTAAATTGCAGCCCTTATTCTTATTTTCTGATCTTTGAAAATCTTTAGATTGCTGCATATATGTTTCTTCTTCTAGTTCTCCATTTGAAAATGTATTTTTACACTCATTCGATGTATTTTTAAAATTAGTACAGATGCGATTGCAATAAGCATCCTCATTGATGGCACTCTTACCAGTTGTGAATATGTATCAAAGTAATCTAGATATTCCTTTTGTTTAAATCCTTTGACTATAAGTCATGCCCTATACTTGCCTATTAAATCATCAGCTTTTAGTTTTTTTTCCTAATAATCCTTTTATACCCTAATGATTTTGATCTTTTAGGAAGATCCACTGTTTCCATGTATGATTCTGTAAAATGGAATTCGATTTGACTATTGACGGTGTGACGACCGCCCACAACTTTTGCACTTAACAAGGCAATTAATGCATTGAAAGACGTGTCAGACAACTATGGACGATCATCAAGGCAGGATAACACAAGCGGAACATGTCGTATAACTAACAACGCAAGGACAAAATATAATAGAACATATACAACAGACAATAATAGCGAAGCAGAATTGAGCAGAATCCTAAACTTTTTCATATCACCATGAAATATTCTGTAACGATTCAGATTTCGCCCGGACCTAATCGATTGTTAAATCGACCAAGACCGTTCAAAACCCGAATACGCTAACTTTGGGCATACAACAAATCAGAACAAATAATAGAAGACTTTTAGAAACATTATAATAATGTTACATTAGAGTACAGAATATATCAGAGTACATCGAAAATAATAATATAGCAGAAGATTAATTTACAACAAACTTAATACAATGCAACGGAAGACTATCAAAGCTCTGGTCACAGCTTTAAACTTCGATCCAGAATCCTGCTCAATATATCTGCAAAATAAGCTACTCGACTGCCCGTGTGGAAAAGAGGGCACCCGAGTTTGCAAAGTGAAATAAACTACGAGTCAGTCGTCGGACTGGTATGAGAAATCTTCTCTAACTTATCTAGTAACATGGCTAATCACAGGACCACTCCGCTAACGCAGAATGGGTTTACTCCATTGGATTGCCAGTGCATAAATTAAACGAATTTTTATTCAAAAATAATGCAATGCTTTTTAGAAAAATGAAATTATTATAAGACTCAAGTCCCATCACACAATGCAACGCAAACCGGAGGATAGAGTTTTACCTTATGATGATCAAACATGCTTGATATGTGGAAAATAATATTTTAATATTATTATTAGTGTCTAATCAGTTTTAAAATACTTCAAAGTAAATGTATCAATCCTAGACGACATAGTACCCCATCCTACTATGTCGCCATATATAGGTATACAATCAAATCCGTGATGTCGTATTGGAAGTTGGATTTCCATCATGAGTAAAGGCTAGGGACGGTCTCCTTACCGATTCGAGACACTCTAGCAAATGTCTCAGGATCACACCCACGGGCAACCTTTGGATCCTGCAGGGCCGGTCAACAAATACTTTAGTGGATTAGAAATTCCTGAACACACGCTTCCTGGTCCTATTGAACCTATAAATTGGTCACTATCGACCAATATAACCGAGGCCTCATTATCCATCATCCACATAAGTAAAATGCCAGGGCTTGCAAAACCCTGATACCACTTCTAGCTAGAAAGAAATTAGTGCACTCCCTGCATTCCCTTGTCCCTTTTTAACTCATACCGGGGTGTAAGGCTCGCGAAGTAACGTTATACACAAAGCTACGCCTAAATAGGCCATGCTTTGATCATCAACCACAAGGCCCTGCTTTTCAACAAAAGCCTCGATCATTTGCATCTTGGCATGCCACATTGACAATCCACGCCATGCAATCGATAACTTTAAATATACAACCTCTGAGCTCGTGCGTATCAGAGAAGGGCGTTAAGCAAGAGAATAAATTCTCCGCCACCAAACAGATATATATTGAATAGAAATCAATTTACATAGAATGAAATCCAATGCCAGACAAACATATATTTACAAGTCCGTTCTGGGTCTGAACGAAATCGGAGACACCTTATTCCTCGTCCTGTATGTCCAATACGGAAGTGAGGTGCTCGCTTATCCAGATAATCAATAAGTACGTCCGGACAACTACCACTGTAACCCTTTCCTGGGGGTAAACCAGTCCAGGGCATCAGTAGTCATCCATTCGATGCGAAGATCGTTGGTCTTCAATCACAGTCTTCAATGTCTTCGACTTTAAATCATCGTATAATTATTTGAAATGAGATTGAACTCGGTCTTTTCAAATAATTCTCGAATAATTATAATTTAAAATCATTTCATACCTTTAATATTGTTTTATAGCGATTTATCACTGTTTTTATTTATACAAAAATAGTCCAATTTAATTTAATGACGCTTCGGGTCAATAGGCGGTCCTGGCGCTGTTTTTATCAAAATTTGATTTACACATTTCTCGAAATCTAACCGTTGGATTTTAACAAAATTTATATCGTTGGAAAGATTTTCCTAAAGCGGACCCAACAGTTCCAGTTTTGGGAAAATCCGACGGTCGGATCTTTCAGTATCGTTTTAAGTTATGATTTCGAAATGCGAACTACCATGCGCGATTCGTTTAATTTTAATTTATATATATATATATATATAATTATATATAAATATAAACTATTCGACGATTCCTATAACGTATTTAACACGCCAAATAAAATAATGTTTTATTGGCATATCATATGTACTTATTCTTAATGCCAAATAAATATGTATTTTATTTACATGATACTTTGCTAATGACAAATAAAAAGATAATTTTTATTTTTATTATTTGTATGCAATTTCTATTTTTAACTATAACAAATAAAAAGAAATATTTTACTTGTATATATAGTTTCAATGTATTACATAACATATAAAAATGCCTCTTTACTTTGTACACAAATTCTAATGTATAATTTGACAATAAAATGTCACTTTGATTTGCATACAAATATTAGTGTACAATTTAACTATAAAAATATCACTTTAATTTACATACGAAATCTATTGTATAATTTAACAATAAAAATGTCACTTTAATTTACATACAAATTCTATTGTATAATTTAATAATAAAAATGTCACTTTAATTTACATACAAATTCTATTGTATAATTTAACGATACAAATTATTATTTAACTTACATACCAATCCTATTGTATGTTTTGACAATAAAAATGATTCTTTAACTTGCATACAAATTCTATTTCAACAAATTGCATAAAAAGTGATACATTCATTCTTGTTGACAATTCTATTTCAACAAAATGATTAAAAAGTGATTCATTCATTTTGTTGACAATTCTAGTTTAACAAAATAAATAAAAAGTGATAATTCCAATTTGTTAACAATTCTAGTTTAACAAATTGAATAAAAATGGTCTTTTCATTTTTGTTAACAATTCTATTTCAACAAAAATTAATATTTTTGCCCAAACACAAACCTATTTAACAAAAATGTTAATTTTGGTTTACCTCAAATCTATTTAAGAATTTTTGTTTTTGTTTTCAACCATCATATTTTGACAAAATGTAAAATTTTGTTTCCACTATTATATTTTGACAAAAATGAATATTTTGGTTCAACTAATCTATTTTGACCAAAAATGCATATTTTGACAAAAATATATATTTGATTCAACTAATCTATTTTGACAAAAATGTATATTTCGACAAAAATATATATTTTGATTCAACTAACCTATTTTGACAAAAAGAATAAAAATGACAACTTCATTTTGTTGACAATTATATTTTAACAAAATGAATAAAAGTGACAACTTCATTTTGTTAACATTAACCTAATTCAACAAAAATGATATTTTGTTTTATCAATTCCAATATAACAAAAATGACATTTTATATTTTGATAATTCTAATTCAATAAAAATGACAATTTCTAATTTAACAATTCTAATTCAATAACAATGACAATTTCTATTTTGACAAAAACATATTCTAACTAAATGATATTTTTATTAAAAAAACATATTCTTATCTAAATGACATATTTATTTACAAAATATGTTTTCTTACTGAATGACATATTTATTTATAAAATATGCTTTTCAACATAGATGACATATTTATTTACATACATTTGTATTCTAATGACAAATAAAAGAATAATTTATTTGCATACATTTTTCTATGTATTCTAATGACAAATAAAAGAATAATTTATTTGCATACTTTTTTTTTGTAAATGATAATTTCACTTGTTTACAATTTCTAATTCAACTTAACAAATAAAAATGATAATTTTATTTGATTACAATCTCTATTTAACAAAAATGATATTATTGTTTTAACACAAATCTATTTAACAAAAATGTTATTTTTGTTTTAACATAAATCTCCTTAACAAAAATGTGATTTTGTGCTTTGACCCAAATCTATTTGACAAAAATGTTATTTGTATTTTGACATAAATCTATATGACAAAAATGTAATTCTTGCTCTAACTCAATTCTAATTAACAAAAATGTAATTTTTGTTCCAACCATTATATCTTGACCAAAAATGCCAATTTTTTTTTCAACTATTGCATTTTGACAAAAGTGACAAATTTGCTTTTAACTTTTATAATTTAACAAAAGTGGCAAATTTGGTTTCAACTAATGTGTTTTGACAAAAATGTATATTTTGTTTTAACTAATGTGTTTTGACAGAAATGTATATTTTGTTTTCAACTAATCTAATTTGTCAAAAATGAGTATTTTGTTTCAACTAAACCAATTTGAAAAGAAAATTGTGTGTGTGTGTGTGTGTGTGTGTGTGTATATATATATATATATATATATATATATATATTTGTTCAACAATTCTAATTTGACAAAAACGTATATTTTTGTTCAACAATTCTAATTTGACAAAAATGAATGTTTTTGTTTCAACTATATTAATTGACAGAAATGAATGTTTTTGTTCAACTAAACTATATTGATAAAAAAAGAATATTTTTGTTTCAACAACTATATTGACAAAAATGAATATTTTTGTACAACTAAACTATATTGACAAAAGTGAATATTTTTGTTTTACTAAACTATATTGAAAAAAATGATTATTTTTGTTTCAATAACTATATTGACAAAAATGAATATTTTTGTTTTCAACAATTTTATTATAACAAAAATGATATATTTGTTTTCAACAATTTAATTTTAACAAACATGATATATTTGTTTTCAACAATCTTCTTTTAACAAACATGATATATTTATTTTCAACAATCTTATTATAACAGACATGATATATTTATTTTCAACAATCTTGTTATAACAAACATGATATATTTATTTTCAACAATCTTATTATAACAAACATGATATATTTGTATTCAACACAACAATCACCAAATCGATAGATCTACATAACAATGACAATTCCAGAACAAATCACGTATGACAGTCAATAAGAATTTAACAATGGATTTGTGATAACACAATCATAATTAATTTTAATCATTTAAGAGAAATAAATAAATAAAATTGAATTCTCACCATGCTTTGTAATTTCTCAGAAATTATAGATCACTCCAAATATGTTTCCGTCTGTTCCATATTGTAGATCTGGATTTCACGATTCCAACGCATTTTGTTTTGCGAATTTCTGTTTTAATTTGCAAAAGTTACGAAGGATTGAACATTTGATTACATAATTCATTAACTAATAATAATTAGTAAAATTAATTACTTAATTAAAGGGGTCTTAACCCTTTCTTCATCGTTGCTTTCTCCCGTGACTGTAAACCCATCGTCGCAGAAGATAAATCGATCGCCGCCCCCCCATATTTGATCGTCGGAGGACGATGAACCAAGACTGGCGTGAGCGCCTTCGGATGCGCCACATCCTCCATGAACAGCTCGAAGCTCGGTACTCCCCTCCTCTTGCAAATCATGCTCAAACCCGCTGCCCTTGAGGCTAAAATTCTCTCCCTACACTCGATGGTTTTCGATCCTACCCGCATCAATCTAAAGCTCTCGTTTAACTCTTTGATTTTTGTATTGTTTTCATCTTCTAATTCGCGGTGGATAATGGGAAATTAGAGATCAAAATTGGGGCGATTTCAGCCCTTGAATATGTTGTGGCGGCTACAGGACCAATGGGGCTAGGGTTTGTTTTAATTCCAATTTATAATATTATATTATTAAATGTTCAGATTTACAAAAAAAACCGTTACTCCTTAATAACTCCAATTCCAGCCCAAAGAACGCTACCCCTAGCAAAATACCCCCATTCTGCACACAATGGGCTAGGTCCTGTCATCCCGTTTGATCGTCTCAGCCCACTTTTCTTTAATTTAAAATATAAATCATTTAATTATTTATTTTGATCCTACATTTAAATTTACCGAGGCCATATACGAACTCCAAAAATTTCTGAAAAATAAATCTAGCTATGTTTTTGATGATACAGTCCTAACAAAATTAATTTCGTCAAATTTGGAGACCGTTCGAAAAATGGTCATTTTCTAGTCGATCTAAATTGACAAAACACATTTTCTTTTGCCATGCTCACATATTAATTCCAATAATTATGAAAATTGGAATCGAGCAATAGTTTGACATTCTGGATTCAACAAAAGTGGTTTCGTCGAAAACAAAGGTCATTTGTAAAACGGCTATTTATACGGGCTATATATTATACTAAATTCTATAACGACTATTTTGAATATTCAACTGACCATAACTTTTGATTCCCGCTATGAAATTTATATTTTTCAAATTTGTTGGAAAGATATTTTTAAACAGATTTAAATATTTTTGGTTTCACTAAAATCCGGTTTATTTGGCATCCTGTACATTCAGTCCAAGTTCAAATTCAAATTTTCAAACTACCGCGCTATTTCTAACTCCTTTTATAATTAAAATAAATTTATTCGCTCTAACTTCGATTAAAATAAAATTTTAGCCGTTATTATTTAAAATAAATCATTTTAGATTTTCAAAATCCATTAAAACTGTAAAAATAAAATTTTTAAATTGGTTCCAAAATTTCAGGTTGTTACATATTCATATAACATTGGATAACACTATAAGAGTCTGTACAGAGTTCCCCACTATAAGTCACTCAAAGAATACATCAAACAATGGAAAACAACAATAGTAGATAGTTGGAAATAGTACGCCAGCCACCTGTTTGTCGTCGCTCAGCAGCATCGTCCTCATCAAGATCTACTACCTGTCACCTGCTACTCAGTCTGTCCATCCACAACCGGATGAACAACCCAAGGTAATAAGAGGGAGACATAAAACCTTGAGTCAGGCAAAAGTCTTAATGAGTGGTAAAACAACTATCTAACAATATTAATAAAGAATATGAGAATAGGAAGATTAATAAACTAATCTACCAACATCAACAGAGAAGAACCCAAACCCATCTTCCCCACATCGGACAGTGACAGCCTTCACAATAATCAAGTAGAAACAAACAGTACATTCATGACAATTAGTTATCAAGCGTAGACCATCCTAATTGATATCGACATCTCTCAAGCACAAGCCCCGAAGGCCTAAACCAATATCAGAAAACACCCAAAAGATATCTCCTTCGACATCAAATGATCTACACAAGACAATACAAGAAAAATAATCATCATCCATGACTCTACTATCACCGCCAATCCTTCTTTGAAATCATCGCTAATCGTATGACCGGCTCAACATCATGCCATCCATCAAAGGCTAATGGTAAACCCCGGTTCTAGCAAAAACTTCATACGCCATCGTGACTAATAACTCTATCCTCATCATGACTGCCCAGGGTACTCGACCATACAACTGGTCTTTTAAGTGTCCCTATTATACCCTCGCTTTGAGTCCGCTAGAACCTATGACAACGATAATTCCTTGGCCTCCTTAACTCTAGTCGACATCACCGACGACTAAATGTAAGCTCAAAACACACTTGAACAACCATTATCCTCGAGCTCAAAGCATATTTGAGTCGTCTTCACTTTCATTGCTTTTCATCAATCAACAAACATTTCACAACACTTCAAACATTCCTTCTTGAATTCACTTCAATGTCACATCCAGTGTGCGAACCAAAATATCATCATTTAAGTTCACTTCAGATCCACTGATTCACGACTTGGGTAGCGATCGACCTATGCTTAGATCGTACTACAGCCCAACGACCTGACCCATTGGGTCGCTCCACCAACCCAACGACCCTACCTCTCGAGGTTGCTAACGACCTGACACCCTTCGGATGACCCAACTCTAGCAGACCCAAAGCCAACGACCTGACTTCTTCACCACACAGGACGACCCGCCTTGCACCGTAGCCGAGCGACCCAACCTAAGAGCAACGACCCAATACTTGAATGACCCGAACTGCATCCAATCATCAAGTCCAAGTCATCACCAACGAATGACCTGACCTAACTCCTCATGACCCATCACCATAACGACCCGACTTCCCACGAACTGACCTTGCTTTCTCGAACGACTTGACCTTTCATTTCTTGCGCAACAAGACAGAACGACCTGACTCATGAATACCTAGATGCATGCAACTCCAATCTAAATTCCATCAATTCCAATCAACAATTAATAGCAATCATCAACATACATTAGCACAACAATAAATCATCATGTAGAAATATGAATTCATCAAATCTTGATAAAACAATGAATAAATCAACAAATGGATCTAAACTAGCTTAAACAAATGAATGAACATATTGATTTACCAATTCAAATCGCTAGATTAGATCCTATGGTTGTTCAAATGAAAACTTACCATGATGTAGATCTAGGTGAAAACAACTTGTAAATGATGAAAATAAGATCAAAAAACCCATATACTTGATTGAATCCGTGCAAGAGATGCTTATCACTCAACAAATCTTCAAATAAACTTGAAATCACTAAATTCCCAACCCGAATAGCAAAAAACGATTTTAAAACCTCTCAATTTGATGTGATCTCCCTTCAGTTGATGTAGATCTAGCTTTGTTTGATGTAGATCTTCAATCTTCTTGCATAGATATTGAATTTTAATGGAGGTAAGATGTACTTGATTGAGCAAGGAGGATCACGAGCTCAACCAAAAAAGAGAAATGAAGAAACTAAACTACTACCCATGCCTCTACCCCCTATTTATAGCCAACAACCCAAGCCTTAGCGGGCCCCAAAAATCAACCCACTAATTACCAATTTGCCTAGACTGAAGTTGGGTAGCACTAAAATAGCAGTTTCTCCCAAACCACTGAACCAAATCTTTAACGTAACCACTCTACGGAATTGGCAACACCATTTCCTCTCCAGTGAAATCAATCTCAGCACCTGATTCGGTCCCTGTCAAAAGTTATTCCCTGTACAAAACTAACATGGAAAAAATAAACATAATAAAATTGGTAAAAATTAAGGACATGTCTCACATCCCCATAAACAATATATCAAAATATGAGAGTGATCCAACCCTAAGAGAATTAAACAAAAATATTTTACGATCCTCCGATACATATGCGGGTCGTTACAGACAATTTCTTTCAAGCAAGGACCACTAGATGACAACATTACTTGTTTGTATGTTAGGTGTTCATTTTTTTTAACCATATATTCCTAAAATTTAGGTCCGTAGGTTTTAGATATCCATTGTTATTTTCTCCTTCTTAATTCCACAACATTTTTTTCCTATGTTAAGGTGGATCCTTTATTGTTTTCTCTCTCTTGATTCCACTACATATTTTTCTTATGTTGAAGTAGTTTCACTCTGATCATTGTAAGTTTGATGGTACTACCCTTCTCATCTCTTGGACCTTTTTGAACTATAGTTTCGATAGATGTTTTCAGTGGGTTTATGTGTTCAAAAAATATTGCATAGGATTCAAATTTTCCATGTGTATCATCAATTTTAGATGTATACACCAAAAATCGATATGCACGATTATTATGAGCATAGCCATTGAAAATGAAATATATAGTTTTTGGTCCAATTTTTACCCTTTTTATGGGCACTTCCACTTTGGTAAGACATCCCTACACTTTTTGAAAGGCAATTATTATTACTATATCACACTAGTATCTATTACAATGAAATACAAAATGACCATAATATCTATACGTACTACATTATGCGGTATTGAGAAAGAAATTATATACAATGATACAAACAAAACCAAAAAATTCAATACCGCACATCATCAATACAAACAACACCTAGAAACAGTAATGCCCAATCAGATACTCCTTTACTTTGCATCCACTCTTGCCTTTATCTTATTCCAAAAATCATCTGCATCACTTAGTCTACAACATTTCATCTCTTAAACCACTCACTTGAGCCATAACCTCATATCAATAACAACAACAACGATTCCAAAACTGAAAACCCACTATACATCATTACACCAAAATAAACCCTGAATACCCAATGTAACAAGAAAATCCAATACGCGACACGAACACTCAACTTGCAACAATAATTATGAGCAGCAATAGCCAAAATGAACTAGCTGTGAATATGTATCAAAGTAACCTAGATATTCCTTTTGTTTAAATCCTCTGACTATAAGTCGTGCCCTATACTTGCCTATTAAATCATCGCCTTTTAGTTTTTTCTTAATAATCCTTTTATACCCTAATGATTTTGATATTTTAGAAAGATCCATTGTTTCAATGTACGGTTATGTAAAATGGAATTCGATTCGACTATTGACGATGTGACGACCGCCCACAACTCTTGCACTTAACAAGGGAAATCATGCATTGAAAGACGTTCCAGACAGCTATGGACGATCATCAGAGTAGGATAACACAAGCGGAACCTGTCATATAACTCACAGCGCAAGGACAAAATATAATAGAACATAAGCAACAGGCAATAATAGCGAAGCAGAATTGAGCAAAATCCTAAACTTTTCATATCACCATGAAATATGCATACAACATTGGATAACACTATAAGAGTCTGTACAAGGTGCCTCACTACAAGTCACTCAGAGAATACATCGAAAAATGGAAAACAACAATAGTAGATAGTAGGAACTAAAACGCCAGCCTCCTGCTCATCGTCGCTTAGCAGCATCGTCCTCATTAAGATCTACTACCCGTCACTTGCTACTCAGTCTACCCATCCACAACCGGATGAAAAACCCACGGTATTAAGAGGGAGACATAAAACCTTGAGTCAGGCAAAAGTCTTAATGAGTGATAAAACAACTATCTAACATCATCAATAAAGAATATGAGAATAGGAAGATTAATAAACTAATCTACCAACATCAACAGAGAAGAACCCAAACCCGTCTTCCCACATCGGACAGTGATAGCCTTCACAATAATCAAGTAGAAACAAATAGTACATTCATGGCAATCAGTTATCATTCGTAGACCATCCTAATTGATATCGACATCTCTCAAGCACAAGCCCCGAAGGCCTAAACCTATATCAGAAAACACCCAAGAGATATCTCCTTCGACATCGAATGATCTACACAAGACGATACAAAAAAAAAACAATCATTATCCATGACTCTACTATCACCGCAAATCCTTCTTTTATACCATCGCTAATCGTATGACCGGCTCAGCATCATGTCGTCCGTCAAGGGCTAATGGTAAAACCTGGTTCTAGCAAAAACTTCATAAGCCATCGTGACTCATATCTTTAGGCTCATCATGACTGCCTAGGGTACTCGACCATACAACCGGACTTTTAAGCATCCCTATTATACGCTCGCTTTGAGTCCGCTAGAACCTACGACAACGATAACTCCTCGGCCTCCTTAACTCTAGTCGACATCACCGACGACTATATGTAAGTTTAAAACACACTTGAACAACCATTATCCTCGAGCTCAAAGCACATTTGATTCGTCTTCGGTTTCATTGCTTTTCATCGATCAATGAACATTTCAAAACACTTTGAACATTCCTGCTTGAATTCACTTCGATGTCACATCCAGTGTCGAACCAAAATATCATCATTTAAGTTCACTTCAAATCCACCGATTCACATCTCGAGTTGTGACCGACCCATGCTTAGATCGTACTACAGCCCAACGACCTGACCCATCCGGTCGCTCCACCAACCCAACAACCCGACCTCTCGAGGTTGCTAACGACCTGACTCCCTTCGGATGACCCAACTCTAACAGACCCAAAGCCAACGACCTGACTTCTACACTATATAGGACGACCCGCCTTGCACCAGAGTAAACCGACACAACCCAAGAGTAACGACCCATCAATCCTGTACGACTCGACCTAAAAGCAACGACGCGATACTCGAACGACCCATGCTGCATCCAATTTATCAAGTTCAAGTCATACCAATGAACACCCGACCTAACTCCTCACAAACCATCACCATAATGACCCGGCTTCTCACGAACCGACATTGCTTTTCAAACGACCTGACCTTGCTTTTCTTGTGCAACAAGACAGAACGACCCGACTTCATGAATACCTAGATGCATGCAACTCCAATCTAAAATCGACCAATTCCAATCAACAATTAATTGCAGTCATCAACATACAGTAGCACAAAAATAAATCATCATATCGACATATGAATTCATCAAATCATGATAAAACAATGAATAAATTAACAAATGGATCTAAACTAGCTTAAACATATGAATGAACATATTGATTTACCAATTCAAGTCGCTAGATTAGATCCTATGGTGATTCAAATGAAAATATACTTACCATGATGTAGCTCTAGGTGAAAACAACTTGTAAATGATGAAAATAAGATCAAAAAACCCATATACTTGATTGAATCTGTGTGAGAGATGCTTATCACTCATCAAATCTTCAAACAAACTGAAACCACTAAATTCCCAATCCGAACAGCAAAGAATGATTTTAAAACCTCTCTATTTGATGTGATCTCCCTTCATTTGACGTAGATCTAACTTTGCTTGATGTAGATCTTCAATCTTCTTGCATAGATCTTGAATTTTAATAGAGGAAAAATGTATTTGATTGATCAAGGAGGATCACGATCTTAACCAAAAAAGAGAAATGAAGAAATTAAACTATTATCCTTGCCTCTACCCCTATTTATAGCAACAACCCAAGCCTTAGCGGGCCCCACAGATCAGCCCACTAATTACCAATTTGCCAGGACAGAAATTGTGTAGCACTAAAATAGCAATTTCTCCCAAACCGCTGAGCCAAATATTTAATGTGACCACTCTATGGAATTGGCAACACCATTTCCTCTCCAATGAAATCAATCTCAACACCTGATTCGATCCCAGTCAAAAGTTATTCCCTGTACAAAACTGAAAGGGGCAAAATGATCATAATAAAATTGGTAAAGAATAAGGACATTTCTCACATCCCCATAAACAACATATCAAAAATACGAGAATGATTCAACCCTAAGTGAATCAAATAAAAATATTTTACGATCCTCCGATAAATAAAATGCAGGTTGTTACAGATAACTTCTTTCAAGTAAGGACCATTAGATGATAGCATTACTTATTTGCATGTTAGATGTTCATTTTTTTACAATATATGCTTAAAATTTTGGTCCATAGGTTTTAGATATCCATTGTTGTTTTCTCCTTCTCGATTCCACAACATTTTTTTCCTATGTTAAGGTGGATCCTTTATTGTTTTCTCCCTCTTAATTCCACTACATATTTTTCATGTGTTGAGGTAGTGTTAGACCAAAAAGTGGTTCTAACACCCAAATTGATTAAAAGCAAAATGAAATGGGATCAAAAATAAAAATGAACACACAGGATTTATAGTGGTTCGGCGAAGAAATGCCTACGTCAACTTTTCTTTCACTATTCTCAATGATTTAGTTGCAAATACAATGAAATATTCACTTGATTTCTCTCACAATTCACTTACAATCACTCAATTGTCTAAAAACAAATAATGAAAGAAGATTTGGATTTTCCGGGGGTGCTGGAATTCGGGTTGTGAAGGTGGTTGAACTCTCAAAGTGTCAAAAAAAGATCCTTTTCTTTGCCTCCAAACGGTGTATTTATAGGTGAAAATTTGCTCAGACCCGATCCGGATCGGAGCCACGTGTCATCCATCCCATCAGCCTCGGGTTCGGATGAATTTCTATGTTGACAACGCATCAGAGTAGTGGACGTTGAGGGTAGGAACTGGTCACAGCCGATCTGAATAACCAGGCGCTCATGCAGGAGAGTGACGTGGAAGACAGGCTCGGGTCGGATGGGTATGCACAACGGGTTCGGATCGGAGTACCCGATCCGACCCGGATTAACTTAGGACCAATTCCCACTTCTTTTTACTCTGCTCCGCTGTGATCTATCTCTGTAGCAATTGGGTGGCTTTCCGATCCAACTGGAAGTGGATTGCCCTCCGATCCGAACAGCTGTACCTCTCTGACTCCAACAGCTATAGTTCACCGATCCGAACAGAAGACTCTATCCGATCCGAACCGATACGCTGCTTAGATCCGACCCGCTTCAGGACTTCCCAAGTTTTTTCAATGTTTCACATCTTGACTTTGTGTTGCCCAGTTCACAAAGTGGGCTAACATTTTGCCCCCTCAAAGGATGCTTCTGTTGGAGACGGAGCATGCTTTGACTATCATTGCACAACGTTCTTCGAGGCGATTTTTCTTTTGATTTTCCTCGTGTTTTCATCTTTTTCTTCAAATTTCAATTTAATTCGTTGCTGAGCTAAAGAACTCGGTTCGGTTCGGAATCCAATCCGAACAGATCCCTTCTCCTCTCTATTTTTCACTAGACTGTTGGGCCAAGCTTCGCTTCTGGGCTGTCCATCTGATCTGAACGGGGGTTCTTCTACTGGGTTGCCGATCCGAATGGGGAGACGAATGGACACCCTACTCCTCTATATAAACTGATTCTTCATCCCTCTCTCATTCTTACTGTTTTACTCCCCGAGTTCTGCAAAACGAGAAAGAAAAATCTAACTCCTGAAGCATCAAAATTCCTTTTAATTCTCGAAGTAATTACACTGGTAGGTTATGAAACTTTAGATAATTCCCTCTTTAATTGCTCTCGATTTGGATTCATAAACAATTAGGATGATTTGAGTATGAAATTTGGACAACTTCGCCACCGTGACTCCCCCCTCGTCATCATCACTAGTAAACTCGTCGTCGTCTCGAGGTTGGAACGGAGGAGATTATAATTCGTTGTTGAGTGCGCCAGCATAGAATTGCTTGGCTTTGACTTGAGTGACTGGCACGAAATTGGCCTTGGTGTCGGTTAGGGAAGAAAGAGGGTGAAGGAGAAGAAGAAGATAATAGGGAATCGGTTCGGTTCGGAGGGATATGGAAGGTGAAAAAACAAAGGAAGAAGGAAGGAAATTCAGGAGGTCGGACCGGGTCGGGGCAAGTAGAGAAAGAAAAAAGAAAAGAAATACAGGAGATCAGATCGGGTCGGAGCAAGTATTTAAGGAAGCGGGGAAAGGGAGCTTGCCTAACCGGATCGGGTCGGACCATAAGATAAAAGGAGGAGAAGTATGACTATGTGATCCGACCCGAACCGTTAGGGGACTCTTCCTCCGAACCGATCCGATTTTGATTTCTGAGTTCCACAGTTTATCCAAGCCCAAGTCCAGACCGCACCTCCGATCCGATCCCCATGAACGCACCCGAACCGAACCGAAGAGCAGTTCACCTCAATATATGAAAACTTGTTTAACTGGCCCAATCAACTTTTGACATAATCTTCAACCTAATGGACAGTTAGGATAGTGCCTTGCGAACGTAACTGGACACCAAGAACTACTTCAACTCTTTATATTTTGCCAAATCTTTTCGTCGCACTTTTAAACATTTACTCTGCACTTTCCGTATACATTGTTTACACTTTAGTTTGCACACATGCACAGGGGGATACAGGCTAATTTTCTCTAATTTGTGCTATTGCTTCTTCAATAGTTTTATGACCATGAGACCCAGACGCTCTTCCAGACTAGCCGAGAGGAAAGAAGCCCCGGAAACCTCTAACAAAATTACTCTCGAGGACATATCTTCTCCGTCGGATCCAGAATGGGATAATGAGGGTTCAGACTAAGGGGATGGAAATCGTGAAAGCGACGAGGTGTCTTCAGAGAATGGAGTTTCTCTAGGTTTTGAGGAGGAAGGAGGAACTGGTGACGACCGGGCCCCTGATGAATTTGAATCGGCTGTCATATTGGAATCACCTCCAGATTCCGTTGAATCAACAATCGATAACGACCGACTCATCCAAATTTGCTTAAAGTACGGGATAATGAAAAGGGACACTCTAGTGCCTTCGAGCTCTGACCGTCCCCACAACCCTCCAGAAGGATATATGGCGATCACTCGGCTGATGTGTATGGTTGGCGCTATCCCTCCATTTTCTCCCTTCATTGTAGATTTTCTAAGACAAATGCGGATTACCCCCATGCAGCTGCATTCCAATTCATATGCCTACTTACACACTTTATATATAGCATATCGTGAGATCCTAGGCATAGAACTCACTTTCGATGACGTTCATTTCTTCTATAACTTCAAGCATCGGACCCGAGAGACTCAATCTTTCTGCTATTTTGAGTCTGTTCCTAAGAGGAAGATAATCTCGGCGCCATTCAGCAGTAAAGCTGGAGATTCCAGACTGGAATGGTTCTATGTGAAGCGACAACCTGGATGTGCCAAGAGGTGGACGAAATCAAGTAAATCACTGATTTTCTAAATCCGGGCTCTATACACTCGAGTCATCACCTTAACTTGTTTTCCTTTTTGTTTGCAGTCGACAATCCAAAACAAATATCAGATCAGGTGTTCTTTGACCGGATGCACCAACTTCTTAATGGCGATCAGAAATTCTTGACTATCGATGAAGTCCTTAAGGACGAATATCTTCACTTTCATGGGCTGTTATCCGTTTTTCGTAGTATTGGTCATGGGACGGCTCCATACGTATATATTCCTCCAGTGGATGTAGTCCCAGAGACATGAGAAGGCTCAGGAGTTCCTACAGTGCCTCTTCAAACTTCACCTTCTCCATCTTCTATTCAGGATGACGAATTGGCTAACCTAGCCGAAAAGCATCGTGAAGGATATACTGCCCCCGAGGAGGCTACTTCTCTTGAAAAGTCAACATCCTCCCAAGAGTCGCCACTTAATGCTTCCGAGGGAGATGTCCCTAGTACTGATGACCCAATATTTCAGGGTCTGGGGGATCTCCCCTTACCTGAAACTATATACACTTCAGAGGATTTTAGGAAGGATCCTTTAGTCTTCACCTCTTCTGAAGAGACCACTCCTGCTAAGGCCAAAGAGCCTGCCCGTACTAGTCTAGCTTCAGACTCGGGTTGGTTGGGGGGAAACACACCACTTAGGACACACTTTATACAACAACATTAGCATTCATTGCACCTCTTTCTCCGTGAATCCATTGATTCTGAATTTCGTTTGTCTTATTGTGCAGGCACGATGTCTCGATCTTACTATGATATCAGGAAGCTTCGCCGCAGCATGTCTAATCCACCTCAGGATATCAGTATGATCGCCGCGATGATCGCAGTAGGGAGGAGAGAAGGCCTTATGATCCCTATCGCTCTCGACCCTCACGTTCTCGCTCTCCCGTTCGGTCGGAACAAGAGAAATACAAAGGTTATCAAAGCCGCAGGGAAGAAGACAGGCCACAATCGAAAGACTCCACCTCTTCCCACGAAAAGCGCAGCAGAGAGAGAAGCCATCCAAAAGATACTGAGTCTCGAAGTAAGCGCAAGGTCCCTGCTACTAAACGACCTAGGACAGACAAAGAAACTACTGAATCCTCCACACATAGGGACACTGAATTGACGATCCCCGCTCCTCCCCCACTAGATGCGGAAACTGCAATAAAGCGGGCGTATTTGGAGGGGCAATTTCCCGAACACTACTTCAAGACTTTGACTTTTTTACCTGCCCTTGAACCTGTTTCTTCTAAGTGGGCAGATGAGGCCAAAGCAAAGATAGACGTGGTTGAAAAACAGTATTCTGAGATGTTTAAATATTCACGCAATCTTTCCAGAATTATCCGTACTCTAATCACGAATGCTGATTCAATGCAAAAAACCGCGGAAGAAGATGCTAAGGCCTTAAAGAACCTAGGTAAAGATTTGGAGGACACACAGGCCCAGCTTGCTATTGCTCAGAGGGACGCCACCAACTTCAAACAACAATTTGAGGATATGCAAAAACGTTATCATGACTTGCTTGAATCTCACACTCAAGAGCGTTCTGAGTTAAAAAAGCAAGCTGATGATGCTAAGTCAGAAGCTGCTAAGACGCGCCTTGCTTACACTGACCTCGAACGGAAAAATGCCGAGTTAGCAAAGAGAAATGTTGAACTAGAAAAGAAGAATGCTGACTTGGCTTCAAAGCTATTGGAGGCAGAGAACAGAGCTGCCCTAGCAGAGGGCAATGTTGAGTGTGCTATCAAATCTGCGGAGGAAGCCCGCAAACAATTGTCAGAGGCGGAGGCTGATATTCAAGGTTTTGGCGAATTAATGATTGAATTCTTCGCACATATCATCCGTCGCCGAAACATTTCTTGGATCGAAGATTACCCATCCACTCTAGTTCAAGTATGGAATCAGATCGTTGAGTGGGAAAAAGAGGAGCTCAAAGTCGCCGAAACATACTTGAGGAATGATGAGCCAGAACGCCTAGCTGAAGGGCGCCGCCTCATTGCTGAGGCTATGGAAGAAGAGAGGCGGAGGATTAAACAGAAAAACATTCCCGAGACTGGTTCCTCTTCTGCTGCCCCCGCGACTTCGGAAGTAGAGGGGTATGACCCTGAAAATCCGGGAATCCCCCGAACAACTCTGCTATCTCCAATCCCTGAAATGGCATCAGAGACAGCAGTTACCCCCGCCGAGAAGTCTTCGGAAGGTATCCCTAACTTTTCTCCTCAATTTATCAAGGCTATTTCTACCTTTCGCCACATGATTGAGCAATCGATGAAAAACCCATTGTTTTCGCCTGAGTTGATAACTGTTGCTTCTCATTCTGTAGGTATTGAGCCATCCGGAAAGACAGATGTGACTCAGGGAGCCACCGCTGGGGTAGAGCCTACGGAAAAGGCAAAAGGAGGGGAGGACAAGGCTGCTCCTATAGACTTGGGAGAAGGAAGTGAGCCGACTAAGGCCGACACTCCCCATGATGAAGAAATGATAGCAGCTTTAAAGGATGATGGCGGTGACGGAGGTCATGAGGAGGAACCAGAAGTTGCAATAGTCGGGGAGTCAAAAAATGCTGATGATGTTACTTTGGCTGCAATGAAAGCTGATCAAGACAAACGCTTGCAATTAAAAGCCGAAGAACTAGACCCTGAAGCCCTCAAGCCCCTCGCAGTTGTGGATGCGGGATCAAGGTTAGTTGTTAAGCTCTCAACTAGATCTATTACAGAGGAACTCGCTAAAAAATCTTCTCTTGATTCCAGCGCTCCGCCCTCCGGAAAGAAGTCTACCGGTTCCAGCACCGCATCTTCAGGAAAGAAGAAATCAAAACGAATCTTGACAGAGGCCGAGAAAGAAGCAAAGGATGCGGAGAAAGCCGCCAAGAAGTCCAAGGCTCACTCGAAATATAAATAGTGGATTGCCATGTGTCATTTTAGCATTTAGCGAACCAACAATTGCTGCTACAAGAGTGGCTCTTGCATCTTCTTTTTTAGCTATTTTCCTGTACAAATTCATTCATTTGTAAATAAAAAATAATTCATTTTCTGCAATGTCTGTTTGTCAGTAGTTCTGCACTTATGTTAAAATGCCTGTCATACTATAGTTATGAAATGAAGTTACGGAGCGAGGAAATATGTGTATACACATATGCCCCTAGTCAATTCTCACAAATTATTCAAGGCTTAATCAAGCGATCTGAATACTCCCGATTTTCTGACAGGATAGCATTTCGTGTGTCGTCAGTGCCTGTCGTTTTTTCTGGCATTTCTTTTATACTCTCCTGTCTTATACCCAGGTTAGAGTTCTTACTGAGGTGGTCCCTCGTCTGGGTACACCTTCATGCCTTAGAGGACGTCGTCTTCTCGTCCTTTTATACTCTCTCTCTCTCTGGAGAGTTAGAATTCGAGCTCAGCAATCTATTCATTCCCTGGTCTTTCAGCGGGGAAGGATCTCTTTCTCAGTGCTCAGTCGGAGACGCTTTTATACTCTCTCTCTCTGGAGAGTTAGAGTTAAGAATGTCGTTTTCTCATTCTTTTATGTCTTGTCGCACAAATAGTCATTGTGCTTTTTCTTATGTTTAAACTGTCTTCAACCTTTTTCAGGTTTTGAATCATCCTGTATTCGATAATCACAACAGAATAATCGATGAATGTATATATATAATGCATAAAAGTAAATAACACACGATATTTTTATAGTGGTTCGGCTAAGTCGTAGCCTACATCCACTTTATAGTCCTTTATTCATATTGTCAGATTTTCCCAAGGCAAGTCGTGCCTTATTACAGAGTTCATAAGAAAAATAACAAAGAGTACAAAATTTCTAATCCAAATATCGCATTAAGTGTTGGGCATTCCATGCTCTAGGGACTTCTTCGCCATCTACGGTCGTTAACTTGAAGGTTCCTTTTTCAAGTTTCCGTTGGATGACAAAGGGTCCTTCCCACTTTGGACCGAGGTGAGGAAGGGATGGAAAGACTCTCTTTAGCACCAAATCTCCTGGTTCAAAAGTCCTGAGGCGAACTTTTTTGTCGTAATAGCGTGTCATCTGACGTCGATGTCTTGCCGCACGCAAATCTGCTTCATCCCTTTTTTCTTCGACTTCATCAAGAGACTCAAGTAACAGTGCCCGATTCGTCATCGGGTCATAATACGTCACCCTGTGGGAAGGAACTTCCAGCTCAACTGGAATTACTGCTTCTGAGCCAAAGGAGAGAGAGAAAGGGGTGTGAGCAGTAGCCGTCTTAAATGTTGTCCGATATGCCCACAAAGCTAGGGGCAATTCGTCAACCTATTTTGCCTTTGCGCGCTCTAACCGTTTCTTGAGGATGGATTTTATTACTTTGTTTATTGCCTCAACTTGCCCATTCGACTACGAATAAGCGACCGCAGTGTATCGCTTGTCAATCTTATACTTCTGGCAGAAATTTCTGAATTCAGTACCATCAAACTGGGTTCCGTTGTCAGTTATAATGGTCCTTGGGATCCCTAACCGGCATATAATATTTCTAACCACGAAACTTATCACCTTTCTTGCCGTGATTTTGGTCAAGGGCTCAGCTTCCACCCACTTCGTAAAATAATCCACAGCGACTATTGCATATTTCGCTCCTCCTTTAGCAATTGGTAGAACTCCAATGATATCAATTCCCCACGTGGCAAATGGCCAAGGACTCACCATTGATTTGAGTTGGGTCGACGGTGCTCTGGGGATTTTGGCGGATCTCTGGCACTTATCACAGCGTCGTGAATAATCAGCTGCATCTTTATTAATTGTGGGCCAGAAGTATCCATATTGCAATATCTTTTTTGCTGAAGTCTGACCTCCTGTATGATCTCCACACTCACCTTCGTGCACTTCTCTTAGTACACGTTTGATGTCGTCGTGTGCAATACATCGTAACAGGGGCATAGAAAATCCTTGCCTATAAAGAATATCATCTTGTATGACATATCTGGTAGCCTTGCGAACTATAGCCCTTTTCTCACTCTTCTTTGACGGGAGTGTCCCACTCTTAAGGAAGTCCTTAATTGGGGTCATCCACGATTCCTTCTCCGGTTCCGCTTCAAAAGCGAACTCAATTTCCATCGACTCAAAGCTTGGTGATTCCAACGTTTCAATTGGAATTATTTCAGCCTCTTCTGGATTGTCGGAGCTAGCCAGCTTTGCCAGCCTATCCGCCTTCTGGTTTTCGGCTCTCGGGATATCTGTTATATTGTACCGCTCCAAGTTGCTCAATAGCTCTCTCACTTTCCTGAGGTAGGCGATAAGTCGAGGTCCCCGAGCCGCAAATTCCTCTCGCACTTGGCAAACAACGATTTTAGAGTCACAAAATATGTCCAACATTTTTATTCCGAGGTCTTTAGTAAGCTTCAGCCCGGCAATCAGGGCTTCATATTCAGAGTCATTGTTAGTCGCCGAAAATTCTAATCGTAGAGCATAATATAACGACCGTCCTTCAGGAGTGACTAAGACGATTCCAGCTCCGGACCTTCGGTCGTTCTTGGCTCCATCTGTGTATAGTTTCCACGGATCTATCTTTAACTCATCCTCGGACTTAACCACTTTGTCATCGATTACTTCCTCCTCTGGGATGGTGAACTCCGCCATAAAGTCTGCCAGAGCTTGCCCCCTGATCGACCTTCGTGGTTGAAAATTTAAATCAAACTGACTTAATTCTATATTCCATTTGATCAACCTTCCCGATGCTTCGGGTCTCTGCAACACCTGCCTCAGGGGCTGGTCAGTGTATATGGTTATGGGATGAGCTTGGAAATAGTGACGAAGTTTTCGGGATGCGATTAGGAGGCTGTAAGCGAGCTTCTCAATCTTTGGGTAGTTGCGCTCTGCCGCTGCTAATTTCTTGCTTACATAATACACTGGCCTTTGTACTTTGTCTTCTTCTCGAACCAGGGCTGTGCTAACGGCGTGAGCCGAGACTGCCAAGTAAATAAACAATTCTTCGTGATCCACTGGCTTTGACAAAATCGGCGGTTTCTCTAGCAGTTCCAATAAATTTCGAAAGGCCTCAACACAGTCCGGAGTCCACTCGAAGTTCTTCTTTCCTCTTTTAATCAAATCAAAAAACGGAACGCATTTGTCTGTGGCTTTGGAGATGAATCTACTCAACGCAGCTACTTTCCCTGCAAGACTTTGGACATCTTTAATTCTTCTCGGCTCTTCAATGTTTCTAATCGCTGCTATCTGGCTAGGATTGATTTCAATTCCTCGGGAGCTCACAATGAAGCCTAGGAACTTTCCCGATGCCACTCCAAATGAGCATTTCAAAGGATTCAATTTCATCCGATACTTTCGCAGGATACCAAACATTTCCGCCAAGTCTTGCGTATGGCTGGAGGACTGTTTCGATTTGACAAGCATATCATCCACGTAAACTTCCATAGTCTTCCCTATTTGATTATAAAACATTCTGTTCACCAAGCACTGATAAGTGGCTTCGGTGTTTTTCAATCCGAATGGCATTACAACATAACAATATAACCCCAAATTCGTAATGAAGCTCGTATGCTCTTGATCTGGCACATGCATAGGAATTTGATTATATCCAGAATATGCGTCCATGAAAGAGAGAAGTTCATGTCCTGCTGTCGAATCTACAAGCTGGTCAATCCTGGGAAGTGGGAAACTATCTTTTGGGCAAGCTTTGTTCAAATCTGAAAAATCAATGCAAGTCCGCCACTTTCCATTCGGCTTCTTTACTAAGACGGGATTCGATATCCAGTCGGGATATGTCGAATCTCGTATAAATCCATTCTGCTTCAGCTTCTCCACTTCCTCTTTGAGAGCAGCCGACCTCTCTGGGCCCAGCATACGTCTCTTTTGCTTCACAGGCGGATGTTTCGGGTTTACATTTAATTTGTGACTTATAATGGATGGCGATATCCCACACATGTCATCGTGGGTCCAGGCAAACACATCCAAGTTTGCCTTCAAGAAGTCCGTTAGTTCTTTGGCTCGACGTGGATCCAATTGAGATCCAATCTTCAAAACTCTTGTTGGATCAGCTTCATCAATGGGAATTTCCACTGTCGCTTCATTAGGAGTTGCATTTCTAGTCTCTGGTTCCTCATCTTTTCTGGGATCCAGGTCTTCAGGCGTTTCTTTGGGCAACTCCTTCGGGGTCGATTTCCCTAATTGCTACACCGAGCCCCCCTTTGGGGGAGGCGAGGCATCTTTACTCTCAATATTAAGTCCTTTCATCAACATCTTTAATTCGGCAACATAGCAGGCCCGTCCGGAAACCTGATCCCCTCTCATTACTCCAGTTCCGGCTTCGGTTGGGAACTTAAGCAATAAACACCAAGGGGCGATACAAGCTCTGAATTCAGCAAGGGCAGGCCTCCCCAAAAATGCATTATAAGGCGAATCTACGTCCAACACTACGAACTGAAGCATCCGCACTCTTCTACGTTCTCCTTGCCCCAAGGTCACGGGCAATTCTATATACCCCATGGGGGCTGTTGACGCCCCGTTGAAGCCTCTGATCCATCCTTCACATGGCTTCAAATCCTCAGACTCAAGCTTCATCTGATCGAATGACTTTTTAAATAAAATATTGACAGAACTTCCGTTGTCTACTAATACCTTATGAACCAAGGCCAGCCCAATGGTGGTAGTAATAACCAACGGATCATCAGTGGGTGATTGGATCCCAGTATTATCTCTGTTGCGGAATACCACGTCGTCAAACATGGTCTTCTGTTGTTTTATGGGGGCGATATCTTCCAAATCATCACCTTCATTCACATCTACGTGCTTGGCAGCATTTACATATTGATCCATTGCTCTAAAGCTATGGATTGCTGGGTGAGGTCTACCCACTATGGAGTTGATAACAATTCCCTTGCCTTTCTGCTGCGTTGTAGGCTTGGGAGCAGGTAGAATCTGTTTTGGAGCTTGCTCTCCTTGCCCCCTGTCCCTCGGGGAAACCTTGTATTCATCTAGTTTCCCTTCGCGCAGCAGCTTCTCAATCACGTCTCTCAAATGTCGACATTCATTGGTTGAATGCCCATGAGTTCCATGAAACAAACAAAACTTCCCAGTTGCCATTTCTTTCTCTGTCGAGTCACGAGGTGGCGGTCTTTTATATTGCAAAACGTTGTACGTATCCAGGTAAATATTCTCCAGGGTGTCGTTCAATGGTGTATAATTCTCGTAGGTCTGGAATCGGGGTCTTTTGTTAGGATCACTTCCCCTATTTCTATTTCTTCTGTTACCGTTCGCATTACGGTTATTGTTGTTGCCCCCGTTTCCAGCATTGTTGTTGCCACCCTTGTTTCCCACATTTACTTCAACCTTTCCGGAACTTTCCCCAGACTGCTTAACAGCGACGTTACTCTGAACATTTTCTTTTGATGCCGCTTCAGACTTTCTCTTTCGGTTTGCCCTGGCTTCCTCTCGTCTTAAATAAATATCGGCCTTTTCATAGAATATCTCTCTCGTGGAGGGAGTCTTCCCAGAAAGGTAATCTCCAAACTCGGATTCAGGATCGAATCCTTCCTTTAATGCCATCAAAATGGTGGGCTCATGCGGGTCACTAACTTCAGTCACAGCTAAGTTAAAACGGTCAAGATATGACCTCAAAGACTCTCCTGGCGCCTGCTTAATTCTTGATAATTCAATAACACTTTTGTACTTTCGGGTATGGAGTCGGAACTGATTCATAAAACGTTCGCTAGTTCCCTATAATTCGAAACCGAACGAGGGGGAAGTCGGGTAAACCAGAACAACGCCACATCTTCTAAATAGATCGGGAATGCTTTACACTTCACTGCATCAGGGGCAACCGCAGCATTCATGAGCCACGAGTATCGCATCAAATGCTGTCCCGGATCAGTTCTCCCATTGTACTTGTCCATCCGCGGTAGGTTAAAACGCCAGGGAAACTGAAAATCGAGGATGTCGTCAGTGAAAGGAGTATGGCTTCGCTCAATGCCATAATCTTCGTTGGTATAGTTCCGGCTCTCGGACATAATCTGGCGCACCATTGCCTGTACATCAGCATTAGTTAGGGGCCGTTCAAGTTCCCTGGCCCTGGTATCTGGGTTCCTTTTGGGCTCTTGTTCAGGAGATGCCCTTCTTCTCCGAGCTGCTTCTGCTCTATTCCGTTCCCTACGCTCCCGGTCGATCTCGGGAGGAGGGGACTGAAGCCTTTGCCCCTGAGTGGGATCATTGTTTCCTAGTGCTCGTGCAATATCCTCGCGAGACCCCAAAGATCCGAATGTCAGCTGCTCCAAATTCTGAGGTCGTTCGAGCGGCCTTCGTTCACGGGGCCGCTCTTCCTCGGAAGAAGAAGACTGATCCACTGGTGTGTGACGAACCGGGGAAGGGGTTCTCTGTCTTCGGAGTTCGCTAATTTCCCTGCTCATGAGTCTCATATTTTCTTGCATCATGAGGTTGGTGCGCTCGTGGAATTTCATAGCCTCCCTAGTACTCTCAAGCATGTCAAGTAGGTGCGAGAAATCTCCTTGAGTAATGGGCGCACATGGATTGACCTGATCATTGACCCTGGTGGCTGGAATTGGAGCATTCGTAGGGACTCGAGTAGAGGTTCCAACATCACCAAGTGTCGGGTCGGATCGGAGATTGGAGATCGGTTCGGTTCGGAGCTGGGGAGCCTGGTCGGGTCGGTACATGGTAAGCTGCTCGGGTCGGTTCGGGTTGGGGGAATGCACTGCTTCTGAATCTCCTACCCGGATCGGATCGGAGCTCTCCCCCTAAAGGCGGATCGGATTTCCTGCATCGGTTCGTCCTGCCGCTGAACTCTGCCCACGAGACCTTGTCACAACCGCATTTTGCTGATCTTCGCCAGCTCCATTTCCTCGACCAGATTGAACTTCTTTGCCTTTTCCTTTGGCCATGATTCTTCAACAATCACTTCAAAAAATATCCAAGGGCGTTGAAACTTGAGGATTAACTTCTTTGAACTCAACGGTCCAAAAAGTAGAACGATAATCCCGAAAAACAAAGAATTCAGATGATTCTCGGTGAAAGCTCCAAAATGTTAGACCAAAAAGTGGTTCTAACACCCAAATTGATTAAAAGCAAAATGAAATGGGATCAAAAATAAAAATGAACACACAGGATTTATAGTGGTTCGGCGAAGAAATGCCTACGTCCACTTGTCTTTCACTATTCTCAATGATTTAGTTGCAAATACAATGAAATATTCACTTGATTTCTCTCACAATTCACTTACAATCACTCAATTGTCTAAAAACAAATAATGAAAGAAGATTTGGATTTTCCGGGGGTGCTGGAATTCGGGTTATGAAGGTGGTTGAACTCTCAAAGTGTCAGAAAAAGATCAATTTCTTTGCCTCCAGACGGGGTATTTATAGGTGAAAATTTGCTCAGACCCGATCCGGATCGGAGCCACGTGTCATCCATCCCATCAGCCTCGGGTTCGGATGAATTTCTTTGTTGACAACGCATCAGAGTAGTGGACGTTGAGGGTAGGAACTGGTCACAGCCGATCCGAATAACCAGGCGCTCATGCAGGAGAGTGACGTGGAAGACAGGCTCGGGTCGGATGGGTATGCACAAGGGGTTCGGATCGGAGTACCCGATCCGACCCGGATTAACTTAGGACCAATTCCCACTTCTTTTTACTCTGCTCCGCTCCGATCTATCTCTGTAGCAATTGGGTGGCTTTCCGATCCAACTGGAAGTGGATTGCCCTCCGATCCGAACAGCTGTACCTCTCTGACTCCAACAGCTATAGTTCACCGATCCGAACAGAAGACTCTATCCGATCCGAACCGATACGCTGCTTAGATCCGACCCGCTTCAGGACTTCCCAAGTTTTTTCAATGTTTCACATCTTGACTTTGTGTTGCCCAGTTCACAAAGTGGGCTAACAGGTAGTTTCACTCTGATCAATGTACATTTGATGGTACTACTCTTCTCATCTTTTGGACCATTTTGAACTATAGTTTCAATAGATGTTTTCGGTGGTTTTATGTGTTCAAAAAATATTGCATTTGAGGATTCAACTTTTTTCCATGTGTATCGTCAATTTTAGATGTATACACCAAAAATTGATATGCACGATTATTACGAGCATTGCCAATGGAAATGAAATATATAGTTTTTGCTCCAATTTTTCCTTCTTTATGTGTGGGTACTTCCTCTTTGGTAAGACATCCCTACGCTTTCAATTATTTGTAGAATGATGTTTTATTTTTTCGCAGACCGAGGCCAGTAATAAGGATGTATTGAGTTTGGTTGATGGGTTGAAGGCCGAGCACCAGAGGGAAGTGGACCGCTTGAGGGAGGAGATTGAGGATGCAGAGATCAAGGTAGAGGAATCCCTAGAGGAGCATGTCCGGAACATGTACGTCAAGGCCCTAACGTTTCGGAGAATCGCTTGGGTCGGAGACTACCCTCGGGTGCTGGCCTAAACATGGGAAAGTTCGGTGCCGTATGAGGCTTGACTACGTTAGATGGATGTGGGATCATTAAATGAGAATCTGCTGATGATAGATCTCCTGAATGATGATGAGTGCAATAAATTGGAGAAAGGGAGGAGACTACTGCGAGAGGACTCTGAGAGGGATAGGTTGGTGAAGCGTGTTTCTGAGATGGAAAAGTCTATAACTACTGAGAGCATAGTCGTCACTCAGACATTTGCGGAAAGCTCCTACCGACCGCCTGCTCCAACATCCTCCACAACAAGTGGTCCTACTATTCTAGCTTAGGCCACAATTGAGTATAACCCCGAACATCAAGGATTGGGAGTGATGGAATCTACTTTGACCGCTACAGCGAGCACACTCCCTTTCATACCTACATCATTCCTTTTTGGAGGTAAATTTCGTTACCGCGAATACCCGAATGTGATTACCGAATTTATGGACTAAAAGGTTGTGTTTTTATTGTGGAGTCCCACTTAGAGATGATGTGACACCGGTCTTTACCCCCATGCTTCCCCAAACAACGGGGTTAGAAATGCAAGGGATACGGTTTGGAGAGGGAAGCGGTCATGTGGACAAGTTTTCAGATCCTGAGCTAAGGTCCCATATTTATAAGGACTTTCTGGAAGAGGGAGAGGTTGTGGATGGCCAGAGTGTCCACGTAACCGACCCCATAGAGGCGAACATTTCGATAATGTAGGCAAGTGGAAGCCCAAAAAGTCCAGATGGTGGAAATGTTTGAAGAGCATGAGGAGAAGAGGGGGAAGGATGAGGCTGCCATTCTGGATGCACAGGACAAGGCAAGGTGGGATGCCAAGAAGAAGGCTCTGCTGTAGTAGCAAAGGAGAAGGCCGATGGCGAGGCAAAGAGGAAAGGGTTGCTGAAGAGGCCAGGAAGAAGAGAGTCAGCGATGAGACTGAGAAGGAAAGAGTTTCTGCAGAGGCTAAGGAGAAGGAAGCCGACGATGATGCCATACAGAGAGACCTAACGACCTATGAAACGCTTAAGGCAGAGGAGATGGTGAAACTCAAGTCCAAGAAGCTAGCTGATCGAAAGGCTGCCAAAGAGGCTAAGAATAAGGCAGAGCTGGAAGCCAAGAAAGCTTTGGGAGAGGGTGACGTTGTGTTCGCCCTTGCTTCAGGTGCTGCCCCCAAGCCACTACAGTGCATTGCCCTTGTGGAGGTTACAGATATTATAAGTGGCAAGGATGATGACGGAAAGCGCACCTCGATTTCTCATGAGTCCTTTACTCCCACGAAGGGTAGAAGAGCGAAAAGTGGTAGTGACTATGGAAGAAAGAGGTCGTCCCTGGTGTCCCGCTAGGTGTTGAATATATTCAAAAGACGAAAAGAAAGATGAGTAACATTAGTAATTATCATAGATGTTACCGATATTTCAATTATGTAGGCCGATAGTATATGCGAGTACGACCCTCGCTTTTGGTCCATAAAGGCACGGGTGGTTTCCATGTATACCGTGTCATTAGAAAGAAAAGATATTAGATAGGCAATTTGTTTTGGATGTGTGAAAATAAATAAATATTAGTTGTCAAAATCGCATTTCATATTAAGTGTTCAAATGTTCGTCTTATGTTTTCCAGCATCCTGTACCTGCACAAGCGTAATTATTGTTACACTGACAGAAATGTGAATGTAGACTCTGCTCTGGGGGTTCCCCCGGTCGTGCAGAGATCATATGCTGGTTCTGTTCGTGGGGTTTCCTTTATTCAGGAGTCCCAAGGGGAGTGGAATTCAGGCCAGGTACCCTCTCTCTTGGATTGCCCGGGGTTCATTGGTTCTAAGTCATGAGAAGGCGTAGACTTTACGATTCGTTCTATGTAGGCTCTCCCGTCGTTCCTTCGGGTTTAGAGCGCGAGGGCATCATTTATTCACCAAAGAGTGCCCACATCTGGACCCGGTGCGTCGGATCATGGCAGGGAGACTAACCCAAGCCCGAAGACTTAGGAGTGAAACAATTTATACTCTGTCTCAGTGTTGGGCCGAGGCTCTAGAGGTACCCGGATCCTGACCTGATTGGTCTGATTAAGCCGTAGGAGTGGTCAGTATCACACTAGCTTGGCTGGTATGCTACCCCTAAGTCTGGGACTAGGGAGAGAAATGAATTATACTCGGTCTCAGTGTTAGGTCGAGATTCAGGTAGTTTTGTTTATACTCGGTCATGTTGTTGGCTCGAGATTTGAGATGTGTTATTTATACTCGGTCTCGTCATTGGTTCGAGACTCGAGTGGCAGCGCCGGCTCCCATGTTCAGGGTGTCGATCCAACGCCATTGTTGTTTTCCCTCATTGTTGGTTCGAGGCTTGAGAGGTGGTACCGGCTCTCATTCTTCGGTTGCCAATCCGGTGTTCGAGTGTCTGTGTGTGCAAGTCTGTTGTGATGGCCAATCAAACATGTCATGTAGGAAGTAAACATAGTGAGGACACAGTGAATTGAACATAATCTTTACTCATAACTTTGGAAGTAACGACCTTTACAATGCCTTGAATTTTAAGAAAACAAATATTGTTGTAAAGCAGGTAAGCTGTACACTAAGTTAAGTAAAGTAGCGGCAGATATACTCATTGTTCCATACCCTTGGGATCTCGGCTCCGTCTATGGTTGCTAGCTTGAAAGTCCCATCTCTGAGCTTCCATTGTATGACGTATGGACCTTCCCAGCGAGGAATGAAACTATTCGGCGTGGGAAAGATCCACTTCAGGACGAGGTCGCCGATATTGAGATCCTTGTGGCGGACTTTGGAGTTGAAGTATCAGGCTACTTGTTGACGCTAAGCGGTAGCTCTCAGCTCAGCCTCATTCCATTTCTCGTCCTGCAAATCGAACTACTCCAAAAATAAGTCTTAATTGGTTTTCGGATCATAATAGGAACCCAAAGAGATTGAAGCTTTCGCTCAATGGGGTTGACGGCTTCGGGTCCGTAAGAAAAGGCGAATGGAGTGTGGCCGGTTGCTGACTTATGGGTGGTTCAGTAGGCCCATAAGGCCAGAGGGAGTTCGTCTGCCCATAAGCCTCCGGCCTTTTCCAGACACTTCTTGATGATGGATTTAATCACTTTGTTGACAACCTCGACTTTCCCATTGGCCTAAGGGTGAACCACCGCCGAGATTCTCTTTTCGATGTTGTGCCTCTGACATAAAGTATTGAATTATGCGCTCTCAAATTGAGTTCCATTGTTTGAGATTATGGCCTGGTGGATTCCGTAGCGGGTGATGATGATACAAACGATGAAGTTGATTACATTCTTGGTGGTGATCATAACTAGAGATTCAGCTTTCTCCCATTTGGTGAAGTAATCCACCGTGATGATGTCATAACATGCCTCACCTCTGGCCATAGGAAGAGTCCCAATGATGCTTATTCCCCTATATAGCAAAAAGGTCAAGGGCTGACCATCTGCCTTAACTCGGTAAGTAGGGCTCTTGGGATCTTCTAGAAGCATTGGCTTTTGTTACACTTGCAGGCATAGTTCGTGGCGTCTTGATCGAGTGTGAGCCAGAAGTAACTATGCCTGATGATTTTTCTCCTTAGGGTCTGCCCCCTATGTGGTCTCCACACTCGCCTTCATGCACATTTGTCAGCACATGACCAACATCATCGTGGGCAACTTACCGGAGTAGTGGGATAGAGGAATGCCTCTTGCGGTAGAGCACTCCATCCAGAATGATGTAGCGAGATGATTGGCAAGTGAGCGCTCATCTATCTTTATAACGCCCCGGGAGGGTTCCATGTTGCAAAAAGTTCTTAACCGGTGTCATCCAAGACTCGGACTTGGTTTTGGTCTCAGTCACCATTACCAGATCATCATGCATTTGATCAATTCTCAGAGAGTCAAGTACTTTGACCAAGAAAAGTCTCGTAAGTTGTGCATCCCCGGAGCTTGCCAGTTTATCTAGTGAGTCAGCTTTTTCAATCTGCTCCAGGGGATATGCGTGACGATATAGTGGTCGAAGTTGGTTAGTAGTCCGCGATCCTGGGCAAGGTAGGGAGCGAGCCATGCTCCTTTGGCGTGGTATTCTCCATGTTCCTGATGCACGATGAGCTCTAAGTCAGAGTAATTTTTGATGGCCATGATGTTTAAGTTCGATTGCGATTCTAAGTTCAACGATCAAGGCCTCGTATTCTACATCTTTGTTGGTAGTGGGGAGATGATCCTTAAAGTGTAGCATATTTAGCGCTCCTCTAGAGTGATGAGCATGACTCCGGCACCAGAGCACTTATTGTTAGAAGACTCGTCCACGAACAATTTTCGTTGAATCTCTGAAGTTTCGGTATCTTCTGGAGGAGGCTCCTCTGGGATGGTGAACTCCACTATGAAATCAGCAAGGGATTGTCCGAGGATAACCCGATGAGGGATGAATTTACCTCGAACTAATTCACCTCTATATTCCACTTTAGTAGTCGCCCAGATGCCTCAGGTCGCTATAGGACCTGTCATAGCGGCTGGTCAGTATAGGCTTTTATGAGGTGAGACTGAAAGTATGGTCATAGATTTCGGGAGGAGATCAACAAGCAGTAGGCTAATTTCTCGAGCTTTGGATAGTTCTTTTCTGCCCCTGTTATCTCTTGCTGATGTAGTAAACGGGTCGTTGGACACGATCTACAATGTGTACAAGTGCTGAGATGATTTCCTGCATGGAAACAACCAAATAAACACATAAGTACTTGTGATTCACAGGTTTTTACAAGATAGGTAGCCGCTTTAAGTGATTCAGAAGGTCCTTGAATGCGGTGATGCATTCTGAGGTCCATGCGAAGTTGCACTTCCTTTTTTGAAGCAAATCGAAAAAGGGAATGCATTTGTCAATGGCTTTGGAGATGAATCAACTTAAAGCGACGACCTTCCCGTTTAAACTTTGAACATCCTTGATGCTCTAAGGGGTCTGAATGTCCCTGATAGCTTTGATCTTATCTGGATTGGCTTCAATGCCTTGGGAATTCAATGAAACCCAAGAATTTTCCCGATGCAACTCCAAAAGAGAATTTCAAGGGATTGAGTTTCATGTCAAACCGGTGGAGGACATCGAATATTTCGGATAGGTCCCGGACATGGTCGTTCTGATATTTTTAACTTTAGAAGCATATATTCCACGTAAACGTCCATGGATTTTCTGATATGATCCTTAAAAATGAGGTTGACCAGTCGTTGATAAGTGTCTCCCGCAATCTTAAGACCGAAAGGCATGACACGATAGCAGTAGAGCCCGAGGTCGGTTATGAAAGAGGCGTGATTTTGGTAGGGAAGATACATCGGAATTTGATTGTAGCATGAGTGGGCGTCCATGAAGGATAAGAGCTAGTACCCGACGGTTGAGTCAACAAGCTAGTCGAGCTTCGGAAGTAGGAAGCTATCTTTGGGACATGCCTTGTTCAAGTCAGAAAAATCGACGCACGTTCGCCACTTACCGTTTACTTTCTTGACCAGGACCGGGTTGAGATCCACTAAGGGTAGTAGGCTTCTCGGATGAAATCGTTATTGTGGAGCCTAGCTACCTCTTCTTTAAGTGCGTTTGATCTTTCAGTTCCTAAGAATCGGTGCTTCTGTTTGACCAAAAGTTGCAAGGGGTCTAATGCTAGCTTGTGACAAGCGATAGCGTGGTTGAGGCCGCACATATCAGAGTGGGTCCAAGCAAACATGTTTAGATTGGCCCTTAATAATTGCACAAGATCTTCTTTTATCGTGGGGTGAAGTTGAGATCCAATTTTCAAGACCTTTGACAGGTCATCGGGGCTGATCGGAACATCCATAGTAGGTTCGATTGAGGTAGCCCTTTTGAAGTCAGGCTCTTCATCCTCCCTTGAATCAAGATCATCGAGAAGATGGCAGTGGTGCCTGAGCCAAGGCTCAAATGCCTTTGATTGCTATGCGAAGACGGTTTTGGCGCAAGAAGGTGGCGGCACTGTCTTACCTTTGTCTCTATTACGTGTAATTTTCCATTCTATTGCGTAACAATCTTGAGCCATTGCTTGGTCTCCTTTGACTGTAACAATCCCATTTTCTGTTTGGAACTTCATTAGGAGAGACCATGGTGAAATGCAGACTCGAAATTCTACAAGGAAGGGACATACACAAAAGACATTGTATGGAGAGACGACATTGATAACCACAAAGTTGAGGATTCAGACCCGGCTCCAATCCCCATATCCATGTTCTATGGGTAGGTCAACCATGCCTACCGGGTGGTTAGAAGATCTATTGAAGCCGTGGATCATGGCATGCAGGGTTTCAAGTCCTTAATTTCCAACTTCATCTGATTGTAGTCCACTTGAAGATGATATTAATCGAGCTTCCTAAGTCGATCAATATCCTTTGGATGGAGGAAGGGACGATTTGAGTTGTGATCACAAGAAGGTCTGTGGTTGGGATTTCAATTCCCGTAGAATCTCTTTCACTTAAGACGATATCGTCCCGCACTGTCTTATGAAGTTAGAGTGGAGCATGCTTCATAGGTGGCGTGCTTTATAGAGCTTTTGTACTCTTCCATTTTTTGGAAGCTTTCATGTGTGGGGAAAGGCCCACTACAGATAGTGTTAATCACAATGCCCCATCTTTGGTTGGACGGACCTGGGGCCGCATTGGCAAGTGATGGAAGTGCAGATGTTGGAGGACCCATGGTTTTTTTGAGAGGAACAAGGTCTTGAAAGTACTGCTCCAGGCGCTTCTCGCGGATGAGCTTTTCAATTGCGTCTCTGAATTAGTGACAATCATTAGTATTGTTCCCATACATACTGTGGTATCGACAGTATCTGCCAGAGTTCTTATCATGGTCAATGGATTCCCTAGTGTTGGTTTTTATACTGGAGCGTATTACATGTTTCCAAGTAGATTGCCTCCAAGTCTTGCTTCAGTGGAATGTAGGCCCTGTAAGTTTGGTAGCGACCAGGCTTCTAGGGAACTGCTGGAACCTAGTTGTTCTTGCGACCGCCCTGCCTGCCGCTGTTTGGCTTAGGTTTGTAGGGGACTGCTCCTCTACACCTGTCGGGGGACTATCTAACTTGCTTTCCTTTGATGCTGTCACCGATGGTGTCGGCGTAGGGTTGTTGGAGTGGTTGTTGCGAGAAGCTCGATTATGTCTTGCTTCTTCCTGACACAGGAACTGTCCATCCTTTTTAGAAAAAGCTTCAAGGCTCTTGGGTTGCTTCCTGTCGATCCATGCTCCAAATTCGGAAGTAGAAACGATGCCTTTGGCAAGCTGGAAGATTATCGTGCGAGGCTCTGGATCGTCGACCTCGGCGAGGGCAGTGTTGAATCGAGCAAGATATCTTTTGAGCGACTCCGCATGCCTTTGGTAAAGATTGGATAAGGTTAGAGCATTCTTCGGAGTTGGAAAGTGCATTATGAATTGCTTAACTAGTTCCATAGCCAGTTGGTCGAAGTTGTTGGCAGAATGGAGTGGACCAAAGTAGAGTTGTGCCTCACAATAAGTATGGAAAACATTTGCATTTGACCACGTTAGCGGCCCGATTGGAATCCCTTTGCCATTCGTGATGGTTTAGGAAGGTACAGGGGTCGGTCGGTCTCTCATATAGCGCCATCTGTGGCATGCTGAAGCGTAGGGGCCACTTGACTTGATGCACGATCCTGGTGAAAGGATTGTGCCTCAAGTGGATTTCCCACTAGTCGTTGGCGTTCCCACATAGGTCTCTCATGATCCTTTGGACCATATTAAGAAGATACGTTGGATGGAAGTCTTCCGGTGGAATCCATTTGTTTCGAAGAACTTCGGAAGTTCTGTTCCATGGACGTCTCCTGGGATGCACATCCGGGTCATCCTCTTCCATGTCCTTGACGTCGATGGTCTGGTTTTGTTATGGCTGGTGAGGTTGAACGGGCTGGTGTGCATCCCGATCTGGAAGTACTTAAGCCTGCTGGGTTAAGGAAGCATAGTCCCCTGGTTCTGAGTGGCGACTATTGGGTTCTATCAAGGAGGGGGTCGGTTGCTAAGACCCGCTTCATCATTGATATTCAATTGGGGGTACTGTGTTCCCCCACTGTAAGTGACGGTAGTTCGATCACCATTTCCATTACCGTTGTCGTTGCCATCTTTATGTATATGGGCATTGGAGAGGATGGAAATGTTATTGATGAGGCTGAACCTCCTTCTTTGATGTGGGCCCCTTGATCAGAAGAAAAGGTTTCCGAGACAATGCGTTACGGTCGGGCATTATTCTGAACGAGCTAAAGTCAAGCAATGATAAATTGACTTTCTTGAAGTTGGCGCATAAGGTTGATGTTATTCTTCAACGCCTCATTGAGTTCAACAGTTGTACTTTCATACCTCCTATTAAGCGCGTGGATTTGTGTGTGGGTTATGGGAGCTTCGGGGTCCACAAGAGGAAGGGTATCGGTTTCGGCCGGGATATCCGCCGGTTAAGGTTACCGAGATATTCCAGCTTCGCCTACCAAAATATAGCTGGTCATTGCATTCTTTGGTTGCTTTTCCATCGTAAACGGACTTGGTGATAGGTTAGAGAAGGAACCTAAAGCGCGTCGAAGTCGAGATGGCGATGTGCAACTAAGAAGCAAATCCGAGTATTCTCAGTGAAAGCACCAGAATGTTGACGGCCAAATATGTCGCAAATACCCAAGATTCCTAATTACTTAAGAATTATAGTTTCGCATGGAAATATAAGTGTAGAAAGCAATACATAACACAAGAGATTTATAGTGGTTCGGTCCCGTGAGGGGCCTACGTCCATATCAAAAGAGTCGCTGATATTTTATTAACAATAAAGAGTTACAAGCTTAGGACTACCTCATGACATTCTTTTACAAATATTTCTAAGTATTTTGTGGTTATAAGTGTCATATGTGAATATTAGGAAAAAGACACTTTTGTCCTTCTTCTTCCTCAAAGCATAAATTCCATTAAACATGTCACTAGAAGCTCTTAAGAGATGTCAAATTAGCCAAAATCCAACCACTTTGAAGTGTGAGCTTGGGGGTATTTATAGTAGAGGGGTTAGGTGGGAGTAGATAAGAATAGGGGTGCAACAACCCGGAATTTCGGAACCAATTTAATTTTTTTTATTTTTAATCGATTTAATGGATTTTTAATGTTAAAATAATTTATTTTAATAAATAACAACTTGAAATTTATTTTAAAACGAAGTAAGAACGTATAAATTTAAAATTTTATTAAAAAGAAATTGAAATGGCACGATAGTTTGAAAATTTGGTATTAAACTTCAATTGAATATACATAATTCAATATAAGTCAGAATTTGATGAAACAAGAAAAGTTAGAATCTATTTAGTTATATTTTTCTAATAAATTGAAAATTTTAGATTTCATTCTATAAATGGTAAGTTATTTCTAGATTAAAATTTAGAATAGTCGATATAGAATTTATTTATATTTTAATTAATATTTAAGCCCTTAAAAATAGCTATTTTGCAAATGACCTCCGTTTTCAATGAAACTAATTTTGTTGGATCCTGAATGTCAAATTATTGCCAGATTTAAAATTTCATGTCAATTGGAATTAATATGTAAGCGTGGTAAATTTAAATGCTTGGTAAATTTTAATTGTAAATTCAATAAGCTAGGAATATGGCCATTTTTCAAATGACCTCCAAATTTAGTGAAATTAGTTTTATTAGGACCGTATTTATAAAATATAGCAAGATTCCAAATTTCGTAATTTTTGGAGTCAGTATGTGGCCGTAGCAAATTAAAATATCCGTTTAAATTCAATATTCAGCATTATATTAATTTATATTTTAATTTTGATAAATCCTGATCAAAACAGTCGAATTACCATATGAAACATATTCCATTATGTCCGGAATATGGGTATTTGGTTGGGGGCAACATTCATTGGGTTTTATTTGGAGTTCGGACACTTTCATAACAAAATAAATATGGGAATTAAAATATTATTAAAAATATAATATAAATAATCATTTCCACCATAAACCCTAACTCCCATTCATTTTGCTTGCGCCGCTAGTTATTTATTTTCAAAGGCCGGTTTTGTTCTAAATTAAAACCTTAGTCATTTCGAATCCATGAATTAATTTGAAAACCTTCCAAATCAAACATTTTAAAGCTTAGTTCGATCTTTAATCCTACTGGGTTTGATCGAAATTGGTTGGGTGAGTTGTTCAATTTTCAAGCTTAAAGCTCCGGGGTTCGCACGCTATTTTCTAGGGTCTGGGGGCTTCGAACATGGCGGCGCTCTTCTTGAGTGGTGGCGACGGAAGGGGCTACGGTGTGGGCAAGGTTGATCGAGGTCCGGTGTCTCGATGATGAAGCGACGATGTAAATTTTTCACAAAGATGGGTTATGGAGGAAGAGTTCACGATGGAAGAAAGAAAACAACCGTCTTTTTTTAACGTTATTAGTTGTCTTAGTTGTGTAATTAAGCATTAATTAAATTAAATGAATTAAAAACTTGTATATCATTTTACACATGGTCTGAATTACGCAAACTTGGATGCATTGGAATCGTAGAGTACAGATCTGTGCGATGAAATCGGTTTGGATAGAAACGGGACAAGTTACAGATTTTGATTGAATTAATCATCAGTTTAATTTAGTTAAAGACAATTGTTAATTTAACGATTTCAGAACCGGTCAATGTGAGAACTCTCTTACTCAATTCTTTTATACAGTTATTTATTTTTATAACTGAATATATACTGATTGTCTATGATTGCAATATTTGTTTGGTGATTGATGGTTGTTTACAGTTTTAATGTTATCATTATTAAACTGTGATTATAAGTGTTTATAAATAAAACGTTTATATTATAAATTATTTTGGGATGACAATTTACCAACTCGTCTCCCAAATATGTAGATATGTTCACATGGACTGTGAGGTAAACCCCACATGGGTATTGGGATGATAATTTTACACATCGCCCAAGTATTCAAATAATTATTATTGTTGATGGTTGAAAACCCCATGCAGGTCAGGGTATGATAATTAATTCACTTCTCCCTTGGATTTAATTGTATATCAGCCGATTGATTGACAGACTGTTATAAGCGTTATTTAATTATTTAATGCTTATATAGTTGTAAATTGCACTCTTGATGTGAAGTGAATGTTTAATAGTTGTTTATCACTATTTTTGAATACATGCGATGTATAACATTCATATGAATAAAGTTATATGGTAATTGATTGAGTCAGATTTCAATTCAGAAATAACGAATATATTAAAGTAATATTCCGTGAAGAATCAAAATATGATTTTGATGTCTGATTTTGGGTGGACACGAAAATAACGAAATATTTATGACTGAAATGAAGCTGATTTAAGTAGGTACACGCCATTTTAACTCGAACCGAATTTTTTGTCGATTTTATTCTTTTTATAATGAATATCGAAAAGGTTTGATTTCAAAATTTGATATTTTGAAAATATTATCATTTTAATTTTATAATGATATGGAATATTCATTTTTGATTTAAAATTGAAATGGAAGTTGGAATTGTTTTCAAAACGAATTTATAAAATATGTTTTGAATGTAAATCGATGAAATATATTATATATATTTAAATGGCTTGAATAGAACGTGTCGCGTAGCGGCCATTCGCGAATTTCAACCATTGACTTTGAATTGACGTAACAGGAGATCTGACCGTCAGATTCTCCTAAGACCAAAACCGTTGGGTTCGTATTGAAAAGAGCTTTCGAATGATAATAAGAGATTTAAAATCTAATGGTTAGATTTTAGGATATGTCCAAATAAGTTTTGGTAAAAGTCGTTATGGATGCAGTTCGGTGGCCGATATTGGAAACCGACTGTAAGGTTCTTAATAAAATTATTAAAAATACGAATAAATTATGTAAAATCATAATAAATGATTTGAAATGATTTTGGATGAAATATTCCAAGTTTGTAAAGATAAAAAAATATTTTTATCTAAATAAGTTATTTACTGATTTGAGTAAAGATAAGAAAGGAATTGAAATGGTTTTAATCTGACCAGATTTTTCCTATATAAACATTGGATTGGATTTGGGTGGAAATAATCTTTGAAATATTTCGGTATTGGACTCTGTGATTATACAGATATCGTTGAGGAATTAGGAAGATATGGACATATATCTTATTCTCAATACGATACTGGTTGGTTTCAGAATTTGATGTTGAATATAAGCCAATATTATTTCTATTCAGAGACTTATATTTATTGGATTTTGCGTTTATATTGAACAATGTTTTAAGTAACATTCGTTCTTTAACCCAGTTAACCGTGAAGTTATGATTTGGAATTTATAATCTTTTAATTAAGATTAATGGAATTCTATAAAGTAAAGTTTCATAACTTAATATATCAAATTGGAACAGACTGGAATTCGATTTGGTAATAATCGAGATGAGCTTCTGTAAAGGAAGACCATTACTATATATGGAATATAAATGGCTTTACTATTATTCCAATATATTATTAGCCTGATATGGAAATTCATATTGATTACGACTGATTTGATTTCCATGAAAGTGCCCTTTTTATGGAAGATGATTTTGGGTTTATCGTGAACGACATTTTAAATAACATTAGTTCTTTAACCCAGTTAAAAGATAAGATTAATTTACTAAGATTGAATAATCATTAAGTAATAATTTTTGAGATAAAAAAAAAGTGGAATTTTAATGAATCTTTAATTAGATTGAAAGGTGAATAAGGTAATTAAATTTACCGAATTCAAGAAATTTTTGAGAATGGAGTATCACTAGTTTTACTCCATGCGATAGTTAAATCCTTAAATAGATTTGATCATTAAATTGTAACTAAATTTAGCAATAACACAATGGTTGTTAGATATGGAGTATTACCAGCTTTGCTCCATGGGATGAGTTGGTTGGGATTGGGATAATAAAACGAATGATTACTTTGGTAAGGCTCGTTAATCCCGGCTAGTTGTGAATATATATTATAAATCTTTTGAAATGATTTCCAAGAATATTCTAGATTGGAATGAGGCATATGATGTGTTTTCATAGCACTTGATTATAAGATACACGACTTATTCGGAGAGACCAGGTTTAACCCATTCTAAATAACTTCTACGACGACTAAAAGTCGAAGATATTGAAGGCGGTGGTTGAATACCGACGATCTTCACATTGAAAGGATTACTACTGATTCCTTAGATTTAGGAAGCTCCCATGAAGTGATTGTAGTAGTAGTTGTCTAGATGTATGTTGATTTTCCGGATATGCGAGTGCCTCACTCTTGTATTAGACATATGGGATAAAGAATAAGATGCCTTCGGTTTCATTCAGACCCAGAACGGACTTGCAAATGGATTGTATGTCTGACATTGTATTTTTTTTGTTGTATTTGTTGATCTCTACTAATATATATCTGTTCGATGGCGAAGAATTTACTCTCTTTCTTAACACCTTTCTCTAAGATATACGAGCTTAAAGGTTATATATTAGTAGACGTAAATGATATGGTATGAATTGACAATGTGGTATGCTTAGTTGCAGTGATCCAAGCTTTTTTTGAAAGCAGAGCTGGGTGGATGATGATCAAAGTATAGCTTTAATAGAGTACAACTTTGTGTTTCATTAATTCGCGAGCCTCAAACACCGGTATGATGGTGAACTGATGGTTAGATCATTATACTTTTGAGAGAGGATGAGCAACCTACGGGTTGAGATTTGAAAACTTTTAGGGTTGCCACGGATTCGGTCGACCGAGATTTGTTGGGTGTAGTTGCTCCACACCTAAAAGGGATATGGCTTATACATGATTCCCAGAAGGATAGAGTAAGCGGTGTTTTCTAAAGCCCTGGATGTAAGCTGCAGTGATACTTGTAATCCTGGATATAGTGCAGACGTGTATTATGGTGTTTTCCAAAGCTCTGGACGTAAGCCGTGGAGTATTACACTACGTGATCGATCTTTCGTATCAATAGCCATCATGAAGGAAATCCAACTTCCAAATACGAGCTTTCGTTTTTAATTGTAAACCTATATGGCGACATAGTAGGATAGGGTACTATGCCGTCTATGATTAATTCATTTATATTTGAAGTTGAATTCTTCACTATGCACTAATGATAATAAAAGATAAATTTCGCGTATCAAGCATGTTTGGACATTATAAGATAAAACTCTAACCTCTGGTCTGTGTTGCATTGTGTGATGGGACCTGAGTCTTATAATAGCTTCATTGTTCTTTTATTTAGCATTGCGAGTTTTGTTTTATGGTATTCATGGGAGGAAACCTGTTCCGTGTCATACGGCGTAATCCCACGATTTACTAACTTTAAAATAAAGTTAATAACTATTTTTAGTTCTCACACCCGTTCCATGACTGACTCAGAGTTTATTGTTTTCACCTAAACTCTGGGTGCCCATATTTTCCACATGGGCAGCTAGTAGTTTTGGTCTACGCAGATATTTCTTTTCACAGGATCCTGGATTACGGTTGGAGCTATATTCAAAATGCTTTGTATTCATGTATTTCTTTTAGTTGTGGTAGTTGATGTTTTCCGCCGCACATTATATTTATGTACATATATTTCCGCTGTTTTGTAATTTAAATCCCTATTATTTTCCATTATATATTATTTATTTGAGCTCTAATATCTTGTACTCTGATGTAAATTATTGTAATAGCAATGAAATGTTCTCATGTTTGTGTTATGATGCGTCGTGTTCTCAAAGCAGTCCACCTTCTTGTTTGGTTTAGGCCAGGCCGGGAAGGTCGGGTCGCTACAAATGGTATTAGAGCTTTGGTTTACAAAGCTCAAGAATAAGACACATTAGAACTGAACGAAAAAATTCATCATAGATAGGATTAGTAATATCCTATAAGAATAACTCGTTAGAGATAGGGTTAGTAATACCCTAGAATGAGGTTGAAGAGTGTTATTTATTAAAATGAATTGAATTATGAAAATCATATTATATTATATGTATTTGAGTATTTTGTTTGATATTGATTTTGGACTATCAAATATAAGAAGATTTTTGAATATACGTCTGATCCTGTATATTTGAAGTCTCAAATATACTGGGTAGATATAGATTCACACTCTAGTCACCCAAGGATGATTCTGATGATAGTCCGGACATCATCAATATTTATGTTCGAGTCTCGAAAGTGAGATATTTATATGATTCCAATTGACTGGTGTGAGATCTAAAACTTAGTTAGAGTTTATTGTTTGTGATTTGGCACTAAAAATAGATTTTTTTAATATATAAGTTATATATTTGAAAATTTAATCAATTAATTGATTGCTGGTTATGATGTGCGGCTATTAGTTCAACTAATAAAAACATTGGAATAATAAAACCAATACGAGAATGAAGAAAAAATAAAGCCAAATAAAATTTAAAGTTGAATTGAATTGAAAATTTTGTTTGTATCAGATATATATATATATATATATATGCATATATATGTTGAGCAAGTAATGGATTTACAGTTGAGTAAAGAAATAAATTGCATGCTCACCAAATAGGTGCACCTTATTTAGTTGGTTGCGCAATTTTATTATTATTAAACTATTGTGAATGATTTGGATGTGTTGTGACGGTTGCTCTATGTGAAATCAAACGTATGCCATAGGATAGTAACCAATAAATTATGGACTACAACGTATAACATACTACTGAAGATAGCACATCATATCATATTCCATATAAGCATTTAGTGCTTATATGACGAGTTTTGGATTACCATATGAGCAAGATGCTTGTATGGCGAGAACGGAATTACAGCTTGGACCGAAGACTGGTTATGGATTTACTAACCTATAAAGGAAAATTACAGGATTTAATAACAAACCCTACACAGGTCTTGAGTTGGCAAAAATACACATGTCTCTCTTGTTTTTAGTTTCCACTCGTGGGTATGGGGGGAGAAGGGTATGTAAATTATAATGGGTGCACACAGTTGATTTGTATGCCATATATTGATTTATTGGGTGTCTAATATGACCAAATAAAATTTTCAGATCACCCCATACAGAGGAGTTATGGCGAAATTTTTCAGAAATTTAGGGTGTTAGCTAAATTTCAGGAAAATCTTGAAGTTCTTATAAATTGAAAAGTTGAAGAACTTAAGACAGAATGAAAGTTGAGTTGGTTGGTTAAACAACTTTCAGCTCTATTCCTTTTTCAAGGACGAAAAAGATTTAAGTGAGGGATATTGTAACAACCCGGAGTTTCGGAACCAATTTAAAATTTTATTTTTAATTGATTTAATGGATTTTTAATGTTAAAATAATTTATTTTAATAAACAACGACTTGAAATTTATTTCAAAACGAAGTAAGAACGTATAAATTTAAAATTTAATTAAAATGGACTTGAAATGGCGTGCTAGTTTGATATTTTGGTTTTAAACTTCGATTGAATATATAGAACTCAATATAAATCATAATTTGATGAAACAAGAAATGTTAGAATCTATTTAGTCACTTTTTTCTAGTGAATATGAAAAATTGAGATTTCATTTTATAAATTGTAAGTTATGCCTAAATTAATATTTAGAATAGTTGCTATAGAATTTATTTATATTTTAATTAATATTTAAGCCTTTAAAAATAGCCATTTTCCAAATGGTATCTGTTTTCGACGAAACTAATTTTGTTGGATCCGGAAAGTCAAATTATTGCCAGGTTTAAAATTTCAAGTCAATTGGAATTATTATGTAAGTGTGGTAAATTTAAATGCGTATTCAGTTTTAATTGTAAATTCTATAAGCCAGGAATATGGCCATTTTTCAAACGGCCTCCAAATTCAACGAAATTAGTTCTGTTCGGACCGTATTGTAAAACATAACAAGATTCCAAATTTCATAATTTTTGGAGTCAGTATGTGGCCGTAGCAAATTAAAATGTGCATTTAAATTCAATATTTAGCATTTTATTAATTTATATTTTAATTTTGATAAAAACTGATCAAAATAGTCGAATGGGCTTACGAAACATATTCCATTGTGTTCGGAATATGGGTATTTGGTTAGGGGCGACATTCGTTGGTTTTTATTTGGAGTTCGGACATGGAATTCCATAACAATAAATATGGGAATTAAAATATTATTAAAAATATAATATAAATAATCATTTCCATGGTAAACCCTAACTCCCATTCATTTTTCTTGCGCCGCCAGTTATTTATTTTCAATGGTTAGTTTTGTTCCAAATTGAAACCATAATCATTTCGAATCCATGAATTAATTTGAAAACCTTCCAAATCAAACATTTTAAAGCTTAGTTCGATCCTTAATTCTATATGGGTTTGATCGAAATTGGTTGGGTGAGTTGTTCAATTTTCAAGCTCAAAGCTTTGGCGTTCGCACGCGATTTTCGAGGGTCTGGGGGTTTCGAACACGGGGGCGCTCTTCCTTGGGGGTGGTGACGGAAGGGGTTATGGCGTGGGCTAAGTTGATCGAGGTCCAGTGTTTTGATGATGATGCGATGGTGTAAATTTTTCACAAAGATGGGTTCTGGAGGAAGAGTTCATGATGGAAGAAAGAAAATAGTCGGCTTCTTTATTTTAATCTAATTAGTTGTATTAATTGTGCACTTAAGCATTAATTAAATTATATGAATTAAAAACTTGAATATCTTTTTACTACTTGGTCAGAATTACGCAAACTCTGATGCGTTGAAATCGTAGAGTCTAGATCTATGAGATGAAATTAGTTCGAACAGAAAATGGGAAAATTACTATTTTGACTGAATTAAATGTTAGACTAATTTAGTTAAAAACAATCGTTAATTTAACAATTTAAGAACCGGTCAATGTGAGAACTCTCTCACTCAATTCTTTTGTACTGTTATTTATTTTTATAACTGAATATATATTGATTGTCTGTGCTTGCAATGTTTGTTTGGTGATTGATGGTTGTTTACAGTTTTAATGTTATCATTATTAAACTATGATTATAAATGTTTATAAATAAAACGTTTATATTATTAATTATTTTGGGATGACAATTTACACACCTGTCTCCCGAATATGTAGATATGTTCACATGGACTGTGATGTAAACCCGACACGGATATTGGTGCGATAATTTTACACATCGCCCAAGTATGCAAATAATAATTTTTGTTGATTGTTGAAAACCCCACACGGGTCTGGGGGTGATATTAATTCACATCTCCCTTGGATTTAATTGTATGTCAACCGATTGATTGACAGACTGTTATAAGCGTTATTTAATTATTTAATGCTTATATAGTTGTAAATTGCACTCTAGATGTGAATTGAATGTTCAATAGTTGTTTATCACTATTTTGAATATATGCGATGAATGAAATCCATATAAATAAAATTATATGGTAATTGATTGAGTCGGATTCCAACTCAGAAATAACGAATGTTTTTAAATAATACTCCGTGAAGAATAAAAATATGATTTTGATGTCCGATTTTGGATGGTCATGAAAATATTGAAATATTCATAACTGAAATGAATATGAAGCCGAGTTAAGTAGATATACGGTATTTTAACTCAAAAGGAACTTTTTGTCGATTTTATTCATTTTATAATGAACACCGAAAAGGCTTGATTTCAAAATCTGATATTTTGAAAATATTATAATTTTAATATTATAATGATATTGAATATTCAATTTTGATTTAAAATTTAAATGGAAATTGGAATCGTTTTTAAAACGAATTTATAAACTACATTTTGAATGGAAATCGACAAAATATTATATATACATATTTAAATGGCTTGAATAGAATATATCGCGTAGCGGCCGTTCGTGAAGTACAACAATTGACTTTGAATTGACGTAACAGGAGTTCCGACCGTCGGATTCTCCTAAAACCAGAACCGTTGGGTTCGTATCGAAAAAAGCTTTCGAATGATAATAAGTGATTTAAAATCTAATGGTCATATTTTAAGATATGTCCAAATAAGTTTTGGAAAAGATCGTTATGGATGCAGTTCGTTGGCCGATATTGGAAATCGACTATAAGGGCCTTAATAAAATTATTAAAAATATGAATAAATTATGTAAAATCATAATAAATGATTTGAAAGGACTTTGGATGAAATATTCCAAGTTTGTAAAGATAAAAATATATTTTTATCTGAATAAGTTATTTACCGATTTAAGTAAAGATGAAAAAGGAATTGAAATGGTTTTAATCTAACCATAATTTACGTATATAAAAATTGGAATTGATTTGAAAGAAAATAATCTTCGAAATATTTCGATATTGGATTCTGTGATTATACAGATATCGTTGAGGAATTTGGAAGATATAGATATCGTTATTCCCCACACGATACCTGTTGGTTTCAGAATTTGATGTTGAATAAAATCTGATATTATTTCTATTCAGAGCCTTATATTTAATATCAAATTGAATTTTGGGTTTATAGTGAATAATGTTTTAAATAACATTTATTCTTTAACCCAATTAACAGTGAAGTTATGATTTGGAATTTATAATCTTTTAATTAAGATTAATGGAATTTTCCAAAGTAAAGTTTTATAATTTAATATATTAAATTGGAACCTAATGGAATTCGATTTGGTAATAATCAAGATGAGTTTCTGTAAAGTAAGACCGTTACTATACATGGAATTTAAAAACATCTGCTGTTATTCCATTTATATTATTAGTCTGATATGGAAATTCATATTGATTATGACTGATCTGATTTCCATGAAGGTTCCATTTTTATGGAAGATGATTTTGGGTTTTTTCATGAATTGTGTTTTAAATAACATTAGTTCTTTAACGCAGTTAAAGACATGATTAATTTCCTAAGATTGAATGGAACGGCCCAAACTTCCCCTATCGGGAAAGCCAGGATTGCTTTGAGAACATGACGCATCAGAACACAAACAGTATAATATTTCATTGCTATTACAACATTATACATCAGAGCACAAGAATATTCCAGAGTATGAACAAATATTACATACTGGAAATACAATATCAGAGACTAAGCATTTTCATAGCAGCGGAAAATAATACATAGGAACAATACATAGTGGAAAATAACAACTGACACAACTGAAAGAGATATACAGATACAAAGCCTTTTGAATATAGCTCCAGATATAATCCAAGATCCTAGGAAAAGAAATATCTGCGAAGACCAAAACTAATTGTTGCCTGTGCGGAAAATATGGGCACCAGAGTTTAGGTAGAAACAATAAACTCCGAGTCTATCATGGGACTGGGGTGAGAACTAAAACAATTATTAAATCTTTACTTTAAAAGTTTACTCCACATGAATCTTAGCTTAAAATAAAACAACGCAATGTTTTTTGAAAAAATGAAGCTATTATAAGACTCAGGTCCCATCACACAATGCAACGCAAGCCAGAGGATAGAGTTTTCCCTTATAATAGCCAAACATGCTTGGTACGTTTAAAATGAATAATTTTGATGTTACTATAAGTGCATTGTGTCAAAATAAACTTCAAATATAAATGTATCAATCATAGACGACATGGGTACCATATATTATGTTGCCATACTATTTCTACAACTAAAACTGAACAGCCACTTACTAGAAATTGGATTTCCATCTATGAGTCGAGGAAAGGGATGGCTTCTTATTGATTTGAGAGACTCTAGCAAATGCCTCAGGATTCAGACGCTGGCGAATCCTTGGATCTTCACGGCCAGTCCATACTTACTTTAGTGGATTAGTTATTCCTGAACACACGTTTCATGTTCCTATCAGACCTACCTCTGAGCCACTAGGGACTCAATAATTGATGCACCTCACAATCCATCATCCACATAAGTAAAAATGTCTGCGCTCCATACCATGACACCACTCTTAACTAGAAGGAAACTTCGTGCACTCCCTGTGTAACGACCCCGATTTTTAGCCGTTGAATTTTGAATATCTAAAATTTGTTTTAAATATTTTAATTGAATTAGATATAGGAATTTATTTAATAAAACGATATTTAAACATATAATTTATAATATAATTATAAATGAGCTCGAAATAGTCGCGGTAGTTCGTAATTTACGATTTAAACTTCAACTAAATATACAGAATCCAAAATTAAGTCCGATTTCTTTGAAACAAGAAACATTCTGATCTATTTGATTATATTCTTCTAATGGAAGAGAAAAATTGAGTTTTCGTATTGTAGATTTTGTTTTGTATCCAAATCAAATATTTAAATAATCGCTGTAGAATCATTTATGGACCATAACGGTGTAGTTAATATAACTAGAGATTATTTACGAATTTGGACAAGATTCTTTTGAGGCATAGTTATAATTTAATTTTTAGAATTTTACTGTAATTTTTAATTAATCAAATACGCAACTTTTTATTTGGAGTATTTTGCACCCTATATCAATATTTTGGGGTTTCATAATATAAATTAAACTACCGACATTATTATATTTTTGGGATCGTGACACCTCGCTGGCCACGATCGCACCCTTACTTCTGTCCATAATGGCCCAGACATGAATTTAATTTTAGACAACGAAGTTCGAAAATTCTTTTTATAAACTACTTGGCCAAACCATTTTAGTTTTCGTGCCACCCAAACTTTCTGCTCATGCCATCCAAGCTATTCACCAGCATGCCATCAAAGCCAATTCATTACCATGAGCATCAAGCTGTTGCGTTCTCGTGTCTGCCAAGCTGTTGTGTAGCCGTGCTGATCACGCTACCGTGCCAACCTCGTAAACGTGTTGAGCACGTGAACTCCACACAAATGACCCAATCTTCCATCATTTCTTCTATTTAAATGGCTGCTTGTCCCTTTCATTTTCTAGTTCCAGGAAATGAAAAAAAAAATGCTGAACTTCAAATAAAACTTAATGGCGACTAATCCTCTCGCTCCTCTCAGTGATCGTTATAGAGATTTCTCTGTTGCTGACTCACTCCTGTCTCTTTCAGGCACCACCTCAATGCTCCTTAGCCACTACATCTGGAGTTGTTGCTTGAGCTAAGAACGATGGCATGGAGGGATTGGTTGGTCTCCAATGTCAAGTTGATCGGAGTAACGTCGGATGGAGCGAAGTCTGAAGCGACAGGTCGATCTTCAGGGGTACGGTGGATCGTTTGTTTGAGATGGCATTCGATTGAAGGTCGTTCTTACATAAGCAGTGAGGGGGATCCATCGCAGTTGACATGAGAAGTTTATGCGAGTTACTGTGTTGATGGGTTCCGTTGTTCTTTGGGTATATAGCAGTCACGGTCAGGGAATGGGATGATGGAGGAGGCTTTCCATGAGGTGAAGAGTGCAGGAGCAAATCGCGGTGATGAAGGGATGGAGGCAGAGGCGCAGTTTTAGGTGGTGTTGGTTGTGACAGCATTCGGTGAATGAGGAGATGCGAAGGTGCGAACCTAGTTTTGGTCAGTGTTGGGGTTCAAGATGCGGTTTGTGTTGTTAAAGTGGTAATCAGGCAGAGCTTGTGTTGCTGAGTCGGTTGGAGGTGATAGGAGAGGGGTTTAAAAGTTGGGTAATGGTAAAGACAAAAAATTTCGGGTTTGGTTGTTCAGCATATAAGATGGAGAAGAAGGAGGTACTGTGGCAGGTGCATGAGAGTCGTTGGGCTGAGATTTGGTTTGTACAGGGGACTTTGGGTGACCCACATGATGAATTGGTAAAGGCCTGGAGCATTGATTGAAAAGTTGCACGCGGAGGAGTATTAGCAGAAGATGAGAAGATAATGACCAGACATAAGTGGCTAATACTTGACTAAGTAAGGTTAATTAGTTTAAATTATAATCAATGAAGAATTCTTTTAAATAGAGGTTATGATATATAAATACATTCAAATCGTGGTGTGTGGCTGTTTAGAATTGCTAATGACCAGGTTAAATAATTAATTAAGCGATTAATGAAGATGGTTAATTAGATATAAATTTAATTTATGATAAAACTTATAATGTCGATATATTTTTCATTCGTTATCAGAATTCGACTAAATCGGTCATGTTGGGACCGTAACGAGGAAATCTGCATTATGGAACTAATGCGGCAAGGATACGAGCTATGGAATTTCAAGGAAAAATCAAACGTTGTTTGATTTAAATGAAAACAAAACATAACCGTCAACTGCGAAACAAGGTGAGTAAACTCACCAACTCTAGCTCGTTTATAATTTTATATAAATGAGTTTTTAGATTAGGTGATGGTTGTTTGGATGAATGGTTGCTAAAATTGGTTGAATGATTGAAATAGTTATACCATTGATCAATTATTAATTCTATTTACTATGACATTTCATATTGATGTGAAATAACATTATTGATGCTACTTAACATCTGTGGATGCAGGGAAACAAGTTGGAGGGATCCAAATGGATTCCTCAACATTTATATCTTTGTTTCATTGATTGTATTATTGATGTGATATACAATTGATGATTGATCATGTTGTGTTTAAGTTATACACTCCCTAGGATTTGATACTTAAATACCATAAATATTTAAGAATATAGAAAAGGGAGTTGAGAATTTAAAAGGAAACTCATTTCCAATTTAGAAATTAAATTTCAAATGAATTGGAAATAGAAACTTGTTTAAATGGGATTAAACAAGAAGTTGATTGTAACGTTGTTTACAAATTTGCTAAAATCATATGATAAATAAAAATATAATTTCAAGTTGAATTTATATGAGTAAAATGGAAACCAGTGTTGACACGGATATTTGAAGTAAGATTTAAACACAGTAGTTATTAAAGATATTTAAATTAGAAAAAATAAGGTTAAATGGAAATTAAATGAGAAGAGAGATGAGAAATCGTTTTTAGAAGAAATGATGAGTTTTATTTCAAAGTTTCGAATATAAAATAAATTGAGATAAATCTAAGGGACGTGTCGTTAGAATTCGACCATGTCAAATTTTAATGGTTTATTTTCAAAAAGGATTTAAATTCTATTATTTAATTGAAACATGTTAAGAAACTAATATTTCAATATTTATAGCCATGAAAATACAACTTGATGTTTTGAAATAATTTAATATTATTTATGTTTGAAATAATTTAATATTATTTATGTGGAATTATTAAAACAAGAAGGGAACGATAGAAATCAAATACAATTGATTTCATGAGATATGCTTGTGAATATGTTTTTAAAATGGGAAAAGGAAATTGTTTAATATAAATAGGAAGGTATTAGTAGCAATTTTATAAATAAGATTTTATAAATATAATGTGGAATCATAAAATGACTCAATCTGAATCTGTAAGGATATCTGCATGAAAAATCAAGTTGATTTGATAAATCAAATATAGTTTCTTATTTACGGAATGTTATTCATACTAAAAGGAAACAACGATTTAAATTGGTTTGCAAATGGAAACGATTATAAGTGAAAATTGAGTTAATCTGAAAGGATATATTTATCCCGAAGATTGGAATATTGATCGAATAGACATTATTCGAAAGAGAGTTATTTATTGGAATTCGATTATATCAAATTAGGGAAGTAGTTATTTTTACTTTCCGTTTCAAATCAAATCTATTTATCTATGTATTTATGTATTGAATTTATAAGTACAAGTTATATTTTTTTTATATACACCAGTTATTTGGGAACAACGATTATAACGCTACCGTTATAAATCTAAACAGCGATTAAAATGCTACTGTTATCATAAAAGTTTTATAAATCTAAACAACGATTTTAGCGCTGTCGTTATAATAAATGTTTTGTAAATTTAAACAGCGATTATAACGCTGCTGTTATAATAAATGTTTTACAAATCTAAACAACGATTATATCGCTGCTGTTATAATAAATGTTTTAAACAGCGATTTTAACATTGTGGTTATAATTAATGTTTGGAATTATAATCAATACTTTTCCTAAAGGAAATGGATCTTAGATTGAATCTTAGAGTTGCATTAGCGATGTTTCATTATAAGTTGTGAGCTTTGACTATTTTAAAGTTAAGAATGTTGTTCAATTAAGGTCTGAGAGGTAATTATACCCCAACTTGATTGAATTCATGATTGATGGAGAAATGGTTAAGGTTCGATAGTGAAGATTGATTAGCAACATGGTTAGTTAATAAATGATATATAGTTTGAGTTATAATAATGATGTTTTATAACATCGCGTTAATATTAAAGGATTTTTAGATGTCTTTCCCCAAATAAATTGAGAGATATCTTCTACGCGTAATGGATTGGTCAGCGAGGAATTAAGGAATGGAATATGGAAATATTTTCCGATATTAATAAGGTATATTTTCTGAATATAGAAAATAAGGATTTCATCAATATATATAGAAATGTTTTCTTATTGGAATAAGGGATACTTTCTCGAATAGAGAAATTATAATATTAGAAATGTTTTTCAAAGAATCGAGAGGGGAAATCAAGCTTCAAAAGGGTACGAAAGATGGGAAATGGAAATTGCATATGATAATATGATAAAGAATTGATTAAAAGGGGCCCAGTGTTGTTTAATGCTTGATCGGTACGATTTCCAATTGGAAATAGGACCGTTGATTGTATGGATGTTTCTTTGATAGTTAAATCACCGACTATCAAAGCTTTGATTCATTTTATACCTCCGTTGTCAATACGGAGAGACCGGGATCAGATTTAATATCTGAAAACCACTCCGTATTGGCATAAGCGTTACGAATCTACTTATGTTGAAGAGATTATGAAGATTGAGTAAAGTGCAAGGGCTTTTCTGTTAACCCTAGGTAGAAATTGCCCAAGATGGATTAAGAGAACAGTGCCGGTTTGTCTAGACCCAGGACAGCTGGTAAGGATGAGTGTCTGACAGAGTATTTCCAAAGGGATTACGTACGTTAATTCCTTCAAACGTACAAAGTTGGTGGCAAAGAAGGGAAACTTCTTTAGCCTAACAATATGAGTATTTTTGTGGAAATCAACTAGTGATTTCCAATGGATTTGACGATGTGGCATTCAAAGTGAATGGTGGCCAGATGTTCTGGAGGATAATTCAAACCTCAAGCCTCACAACCGGGAATTGACAAAAATCAGGCAGGCAGCATGGCTAGGTGAGTCGCTCCCATTAGGATGTATAATCACCTATCTAGAGAAATTCCAATTTCTTCTTTGATCTATCGATGTTTTCCCTTTCAGGAAACGGTTGCTAATCCCAACGATTGGTGATATACATTCGATACACGCAAGCGAAATGAGTGTTCGGTCATGTGTGGGCTGGGTTGCAAGATGTTCTTGTTGAACCCAGTGTATTCCCCTCTAGAGATACACTATCGTAAGGTGGTTTCGTACCTTATCATGTTGGAAATCCAATCTCCAATAAGCGCCTTGCGGTTTTTGATTTAATATTATTATGGAGCGCGAGATGCAAGCGTTCCGCTAGATTTCTATTTATTTGATTTAGACACTATTATAATATCATCGGATTTGATATCAAAAATATTTTGATTAACGTAAGGTAAAAACCATCCGTGTTTATGTGTGGATCGGTCTTATGATTATCATTTATTTCGAAAAGATTTGAAAGTTAAACAAATGTTTGGAGTTTACTCACACCAGTTCCATGACCGACCTAAAGTTTATTTTGTTTGTTTTCCCTAAACTCTTGGGTGCCCAAATTTGTACGGGTAGTCAAGTAGTCGGGATTTTTCTGATTAGCTTGGAAAAGCTGGAAGAAGGAGGCTTCATCAGTTTGCTATAGACTATCATATTTTCCGCTCTGTATTGTGCTGTATTTGGAAACATGTGTTTATAATTGTTCCATAGATAACTGTTGTGCTCTGACGATGATATGTATATAAAGTTACTGATTTGTATTTCAAAGTTTATGTTATCTAATATATTTTATTCGTTCCGCTATGAGTTGTGATCTTCGTTTTCTTCTATTCAATATTTCTTTCTTTCTATTTCTCATCCTCTAACTTCTTTCTAATAATGATTCGTATTTCTGTGCAATTTGGGTTGGACGTGTGGTGTTATTAGTTGACTCAAAGAGTACGGAAATTCGGGCCATTACATTTGGTATCAGAGCTGAAGGTTGAGTGATAACCTGGGCTCTGTGGCGTGATTCAATAGAGACGGGTTTAGTAATACCCTAGATTGAGTTTGAGTGTATATATATGAGAGCGTACTTGTAGATTTGGTATACATCTGGTTTTATATTGTGTTGGCTGGTTTGTTGAGTAGTTTATGAATTCTGGTCGATATAGGGTGTACAACTGTATCGATAGGTGTTTCTAAACTATCGAACAAAGCAATTCGATATAGTATTGTTTTAAAATGGGTAAATGAAATAATCTTACCCAAAAATTTATTTTGATATAAAAAGAATAATTTCTGAATTATTACGTATGAATGTGTTGATTTTTATTACAATCAAATGAAGTAGATTTGGTGACTTATAATTGAATATGATTTGTATATGGATAATATATACAAATGAGAAAATTTGGAATTCGATTCAAATCAGAATATGGAATTTGAATCCCGGAAGTTATAGAATATTTCTGAAGTATTTTGAAATTAATCAAGAAATATTTTGACAGAATTTGAATAAATTTTTTTTTTAATGGATTTCAAAATTTTTAAAGCGCTATACTCACTTCAGTCGCTAGAAAATAATTCAGATGATGATGGCCACATCATTTGTATCTATTTTCAAGTTTCTGAGTGATGGATTGCTACCATAGTAATTTGGGAATAGAAAATTTGTTTGAAAAGGACAAGATGGTTTAGAAATTCAAATGTTTTGAATTGAGTTGATTATAAATATGTGTATATATATATATATATATGATTTCAAACTAATTTGAAATTAAACCCGGGAATTTGAATTCTGAAATTAAAATTTAACTTGTATAAGTTGAATAGATTGAAATGGTAAAAATGTATCGAATAAATTGAAATTTACCTTCAGTTAAGTTAATTAAAAGTGGATTGGATTAGAAATAATTCCAAATAAAATTAAATAAATGGAAATGTTAAGATTCGAATTATTAATATGAATTTGACTTATGAATAAGCAAGCTGAATATATATTAAATGGTGTTAATTGAAATTGAATTGTGATAAATTTGGATTCAAGCATGATAAGTGGATGGACTTAAATAGAAACCAAATTTGAATTGATAGAATAGAAGTAAACTAATCAAAAGTTGATTAGAGAGTTAAAAACTGGAAGTTGTATTGATTTGAGACCAACTGGAAATGGATATATGTATGCTGAGCAGATATTGAATGGAAGCAAGTGCCAAAGATTGAATTATGCCTGACAAAAAGGTACATGTTTACAATATTACTTGGGTTTGATGATTTTATGAGCCTATGGCGCAATCCGCTTGGCTTTTCGATTTTCTTTTGGATTGGAGAAGGCCTAGAAATGCGAGTTGTGGTTGTATCGATTGAGCCGCGCAAAGGAGATGCTGCCGTAAATTTTCGATAATTTAAAGAGTTAGAAAATTTTCAAGAGATTTCTGATAATTTAAAATCGAGTTGTTAATTGTGATTGAAATCAGAAAACCAAAATTGATTAATAAAATTTCAAGCGGAATAATGAAATCGATAAATGGATTTAAATCAATTGGGATGGGTGTGGATATGCAGAAGAGCATATGGATTGAAGACGAGAATGTGATGATGGATTAACCAAAAGTGGTGGACATATCATTTGGAAAGAATTATGATGGGCAGAGTATGGATATGAGAATTCGAAGTTCGGATAAGAACTGAGTTACGATGGTATGGAATATAAACTAAGTAGGTTATGAGGAGTTAAAGTTATAGCATTTTTACTGCTTAGTAATTTCGAGGATGAAATTATTTTAAGGAGGAAGGAATGTAAGGACCCGGATTTTCAGCTGTTGAATTTTAAATATCTAAAATTTGTTTTAAATATTTTATTTGAATTAGATATAGGAATTTATAAGGACTTTATTTAATAAAACGATATTTAAACATATAATTTATAATATAATAATAAACGAGTTCGAAATAGTCGCGGTAGTTCATAATTTACGATTTAAACTTCAACTAAATATACATAATCCAAAATAAGTCGGATTTCTTTGAAACAAGAAACGCTCGGATCTATTTGATTATATTCTTCTAATGGAAGAGAAAAATCGAGTTTTCATATTGTATATTTTGTTTCATATCCAAATCAAATGTTTAAATAATCGCTGTAGAATCATTTATGGACCATAACGGTTTAGTTAATATAACAAGAGATTAGTTACGAATTTGGACAAGATTCTGCTGAGGCGTAGTTATAATTTAATTTTTAGAATTTTACTGTAATTTTTAATTAATTAAATACACAACTTTTTATTTGGAGTATTTTGCACCCTATATCAATATTTTGGGGTTTCATAATATAAATTAGACTACCGATATTATTATATTTTTGGGATCGTGACACCTCGCTGGCCACGATCGCACCCTTACTTCTATCCGTAACGGCTCAGACATGAATGTAATTTTAGACAACGAAGTTCGAAAATTCTTTTTATAAACTACTTGGCCGAACCATTTTAGATTTCGTGACACCCAAACTTTCTGCTCGTTCCATCCAAGCTATTCACCAGTGTGCCATCGAAGCCAATTCATTACCGTAAGCATCAAGCTGTTGCGTTCCCGTGTCTGCCAAGCTGTTGCGTAGCCGTGCTGATCACGCTACCGTGCCAACCACGTAAAGGTGATGAGCACGTGAACTCCACACAAACGACCCAATCTTCCATCATTTCTTCTATTTAAGTGGCTGCTTGTCCCTTTCATTTTCTATTTCCCGGAAAGGAAAAAAAAAATGTTGAACTCCGAATAAAACTGAATGGCGACTAATCCTCTCGCTCCTCTCACTGATCGTTATAGAGATTTCTCCATTGTTGACTCACTCTGGTCTCTTTTAGGCGCTACCTCAATGCTCGTTAGCCGCTACCATCTGGAGTTATTGCTTGAGCTGAGAACGATGGCATGGAGGGATTGGGTGGTCTCCAACGTCAAGTTGATCGGAGTAACATCGGGTGGAGCAAATTCTGAAGCGGCAGGTCGATCTTCAGGGGTACTGTGGATCGTTTGTTTGAGATGGCATTCGATTGAAGGTCGTTCTTACATAAGCAGTGAGGGGGGTCCATCGCGGTTGACAGGAGAAGTTTATGCGAGTTACTATGTTGATGGGTTCCGTCGTTATTTGGGTATACACCAGTCACGGTCAGGGAATGGGATGATAGAGGCGGCTTTGCGCGAGGTGAAGAGTGCAGGAGAAAATCGCGGTGATGACGGGATAGAGGCAAAGGCGCAGTTTCAGGTGGTGTTGGTTGCGACAGCGTTTGCTGACTAAGAAAATGCGAAGGTGCGAACCCAGTTTTGGGGTTCAAGTTGCAGTTTGTGTTGTTAATGTGGTAATCAGGAGGAGCTTGTGTTGCTGAGTTGGATGGAGGTGATAGGAGAAGAGTTTAAAAGTTGGGTAATGGTAAAGACAAAATTTTTTGGGTTCGGTTGTTCAACATATAAGATGGAGAAGAAGGAGGTACTGTGGCAGGTGCGTGGGAGTCATTGGGCCGAGATTTGGTTTGTACAAGGGACTTTGGGTGACCCACACGATGAATTGGTAAAGGCCTGGAGCATTGATTGAAAAGTTGCATGCGGAGGAGTATTAGCGGAAGATGAGAAGATAATGATTAGACTTAAGTGGCTAACACGTGATTAAGTATGGTTAATCAGTTTAAATTATAATCAATGAATAAGTTCTTTTAAATAGAGGTTTTGATATATAAATACATTCAATCGTGGTGTGTGACTGTTTCGAATTGCTAATGACCAGGTTAAATAATTAATTAAGCGATTAATGAAGATGGTTAATTAGATATAAATTTAATTTATGATAAAACTTATAATGTTGATATATTTTTCATTCGTTATCAGAATTTAACTAAATTGGTCATGCTGGGACCGTAATGAGGAAATCTGCATTATGGAACTAATGCGACAGGGATACGAGCTATGGAATTTCAAGGAAAAATCAAACGTTGTTTGATTTAAACGAAAACAAAACATAATCGTCAACTGCGAAACAAGGTGAGTAAACTCACCAACTCTAGCTCGTTTATAATTTTATATAAATGAGTTTTTAAATTAGGTGATGGTTGTTTGGATGAATGGTTGCTAAAATTGGTTGAATGATTGAAATAGTTATATCGTTGATCAATTATTAATTCTATTTACTATGACATTTCATATTGATGTGAAACAACATTATTGATGCTAATTAACATTTGTGGATGTAGGGAAACAGGTTGGAGGGATCCAAATGGATTCCTCGGCATTTATATCATTGTTTCATTGATTGTATTATTGATGTGATATACAATTGATGATTGATCATGTAGTGTTTAAGTTATATACTCCTTAGGATTTGATATTTAAATACCATAAATATTTTAGAATATAGAAAAGGGAGTTGAGAATTTAAAAGGAAATTTATTTCTAAATTAGAAATTAAATTTCAAATGAACTGGGAATAGAGACTTGTTTAATTGGGATTAAACAAGAAGTTGATTGTAACGATGCTTAAAAATTTGATAAAATCATAGGATAAATAAAAATATAAATTCAAGTTGAATTTATATGAGTAAAATGGAAGCCAGTGTTGACACAGATATTTGAAGTGAGATTTAAACACAGTAGTTATAAAAGATATTTAAGTTAGAAAAAATAGGGTTAAATGGAAATTAAATGAGAAGAAAGATGAGAAATCGTTTTTAGAAGAAACGATGAGTTTTATTTCAAAATTTCGAATATAAAATAATGAGATAAATCTAAGGGATGTGTAGTTAAAATTCTACCCTGTCAAATTTTAATGGTTTATTTTCAAAAAGGATTTAAATTCTATTATTTTATTGAAACATGTTAAGAAATTAGTATTTCAATATTTATAGCCATGAAAATACAACTCGATGTTTTGAAATAATTTAATATTATTTATGTTTGAAATAATTTAATATTATTTATGTGGAATAATTAAACGAGAAGGGAACGATAGAAATCCAATACAATTGATTTCATTAGTTATGCTTGTGAATATGTTTTTAAAATGGGAAAAGGAAATTGTTTAATATAAATAGGAAGGTATTAGTAGCAATTTTATAAACAAGATTTTATAAATATAATGTGGAATCATAAAACGATTCAACCTGAATCTGTAAGGATATCTGCCTGAAAAATCAAGTTGATTTGATAAATCAAATATAGATTCCTATTTAAGGAATGTTATTCATATTGAAAGGAAATAACGATTTAAATTGGTTTGCAATTGGAAACAATTATAAGTGAAACTTGAGTTAATCTAAAAGGATATATTTATCCCGAAGATTGGAATATTGATCGAATAGACATTATTCGAAAGCGAGTTATTTATTGGAATTCGATTATATCAAATTAGGGAAGTAGTTATTTTTACTTTCCATTTCGTATAAAATTTATTTATTTATTTATTGAATTTATAAGTACAAGTTATATTTTTTATATATATACCAATAATTTGGGAACAACGATTATAATGCTACCGTTATAAATCTAAATAACGATTAAAATGCTACTATTATCATAAAAGTTTTTTTAAATCTAGAACAGCGATTTTAGCGCTGTCGTTATAATAAATGTTTTGTAAATTTAAACAGCGTTTATAACGCTGCTATTATGATAAATGTTTTACAAATCGAAACAACGATTATAACGCTGCTGTTATAATAAATATTTTAAACAGTGATTTTAACGCTGCGGTTATAATTAATGTCTGGAAACAGCGATTATAATGCTACCATTATAATCTATATTTTTCGTAAAGAAAATGGATCTTAGATTGAATCTGAGACTTGCATAAGCGATGTTTCGTTTGAAGTTGTGAGCTTTGACTATTTTGAAGTTAAGAATGTTGTTCAATTAAGGTCTGAGAGGTAATTATACCCCAACTTATTGACTTCATGTTTAATGGAGAAATGGTTAAACTTAGATAGTGAAGATTGATTAGCAATATGGTTAGTTAATAAATGATATATAGTTTGATTTATAATAACGATGTTTTATAACATCGCGTTAATATTAAAGGATTTTGAAATGTTTTTTTCCCCAAATAAAATGGGATATATCTTCTACGCGTTATGGATTGGTCAGCGAGGAATTAAGGAATGGAATATTAAAATATTTTCCGATATTAATAAGGTATATTTTCTGAATATAGAAAATAAGGATTTCATCAATATATAAAGAAATGTTTTCTTATTGGAATAAGGGATATTTTCTCGAAAAGATAAGTTATAATATTGGAAATGGTTTTCAAAGAATCGAGAGGGGAAATTGAGCTTCAAAATGATACGATAGATGGGAAATGGAAATTGTATATGATAATATGATAAAGAATTGATTTGAAGGGACCCAGTGTTGTTTGATGCTTGATCGGTATGATTTCCAATTGGAAATAGGGCCGTTGATTGCATGGATCTTTCTTTGATAGTTAAATCATCGGTTATCAAAGCTTTTATTTATTTTATACCTCCGTTGTCAATACGGAGACCGGTATCAGATTTAATATCTGAAAACCACTCCGTATTGGCAAAAGCGTTACGAATCAACTTATGTTGAAGAGATTATGAAGACGGAGTAAAGTGCAAGGGCTGTTCTGTTAACCCTAATTAGAAATTGCCCAAGATGTATTAATATAACGGTGCCTTCGGTTTGTCCAGATCTAGGACAATTTGTATGGACGAGTGTCTGACAGACTATTTCCAAAGGGATTGCCTACGTTGATTCCTTCAAACGTATGAAGTTGGTGGAAAAGAAGGGAAGCTTTTTTAGCCTAACAATATGAGTATTTTTGTGGAAATCAATTAGTGATTTCCGATGGATCTGACGATGTGGCATTTAAAGTGAATGGTGGCCAGATGTTCTAGAGGATAATTCAAACCTCAAGCCTCACAACCGGGAATTGACAAAAATCAGGCAGGCAACATGGCTAGGTGGGTCGCTCCCATTAGGATGTATAATCATGTATCTAGAGAAATTCCAATTTCTTCTTTAATCTATCGACAATATCCCTTTCGAGAAACAGTTGCTAATCCCAACTGTTGGTGATATACATTCGATACACGCAAGTGAAATGAGTGGTCGGCCATGTGTGGGCCAGGTTGCAAGATGTTCTTGTTGAACCCAGTGTATTCCCCTCTAGAGATACACTATCGGAAGGTTTGTCATGTTGGAAATCCAATCTCCAATTAGCACATTGCGGTTTTTGATTTAATATTATTATGGAGCGTGAGATGCAAGCGTTCTGCTAGATTTTTATTTATTTGATTTAGACACTATTATAATATCATCGGATTTGATATCATAAATATATTTTTTATCGTAAGGTAAAAGCCTTCTATGTTTATGTGAGGATCGGTCTTACGATTATCATTTATTTCAAAAGGATTTGAAAGTTAAACAAATGGTTGAAGTTTACTCACACCAGTCCCATGACTGACTCAGAGTTTATTTTGTTTGTTTTCCCTAAACTCTTGGGTGCCCAAATTTCTAAGGGCAGTCAAGTAGTCGGGATTTTTCAGATTAGCTTGGAAAAGCTGGAAGCAGGAGGCTTCATCAGTTAGCTATAGACTATCATATTTTCTGTTGTGTATTGTGCTGTATTTGGAAACAGGTGTTTATAACTATTCCAGAGATAACTGTTGTGCTCTGATGATGATATGTATATAAAGTTACTGATTTGCATTTCAAAGTTTATGTTATATAATATATTTTATTCGTTCTGCTGTGAGTTGTGATCTTCGTTTTTTTTCTATTCTCATATTTCTTTCTTTCTATTTCTCATCCTCTAACTTCTTTCTAATAATGATTCGTATTTCTTTGCAATTTGGGTTGGACGTGTGGTCTTATTAGTCGACTTAAAGAGTACGTAAATTCGGGCCATTACACCCTGTAGTCATGATCACATTTTTGACTCATACAGGGTGTGAGGCTAGCGAATTAACGCTATACACAAAGCTTTGCTATTTAAATTCTTGCTTTGATCCATAAGACTTCGCTTTTCAACAAAATCCTCGATTATTTGCATCTCAGCATGCCACACTGACAATTCACGCCATGTAACTGATGTCTATTAATATATGACCTCTAAGCTCGTACATATCAGAGAAGAGTGTTAAGTAAAAGAATAAATTCTTCTCCACCAAACAGATATATATTTGATAGAAATCAATCAACATAGAATGAAATCCAATGTCAGACACACATCTATTTACAAGTCCGTTCTGGGTCTGAACGAAACCAGAGGCACCTTATTCCTCATCCCATATGTCCAATATAGGAGAGAGGTCCTCAAATATCCGGTCGATCTCCAAGTACGTCTGGAAGATCACCACTTATTACCTTGTCTTGGGTGTACTGCCCAATCAAGACATTAGTAATCATCCAAACGATGTGAAGAACTCTGGTCTTCAACCACCATCTTCATTGTCGACTTTTAGTCATCGTATCAGTTATTCAGAATGGGATAAGCCTGGTCTTTTCGAATAACTCACGCATTTTATAATCAATAATCAAGTGCTATAAAAACACATCATACGCCTCATTCCAATTCAGAATATTATTTTATTCAAATATTCACTTCTTTAGGGAAAGGTTCACATTAAATTTATCAAAGATAAATTCTTTGAAATTTATTTTTTAATCTTCCTTTGGATATCATTTGAAAAGATTTGATTTTATCTTTTATCAATTCTAAACCAAATTAAGGTTTATCAACTAGTCGGGATTAACGAATTTTACCGAATTAATTATTTATTAATCCCAATCCCAACCCATTCATCCCATGGAGCAAAACTGGCAGTACTCCATATCTACCACCCACGGTGTTATCAGTAAATTAGATTACCTTTTCACGTTCAAATCTAATTAAAGATTTAACTATCGCCTGGAGTTAAACTGGTGGTACTCCATTCTTGATCACTTCTCAAATTTGGCAAATTTTAATTACCACATTAACTTTTCAATCTAATTAAAGATTCATTAAAACTCCAATTAGTTTTAATCTCCAAAAATCATTATTTAATGATTATTCAAATTTAGGAAATTAACCCTGTCTTTAACTGGGTAGAAGAACTAATGTCCATTAAAAAATCGTTTACGATAAACCCAAAATCATCTTCCATCAAAATGGAATATACACGGAAATCATAACAGTGTATAATCAATATAAATTCCCATATCAGACTAATAATATAAATGGAATAGCGGCAAATCCTTTTAAATTCCATATATAGTAATTGTCTTCATTCACAGAAGCTCATCTCGATTATTACCAAATCGAATTCCATCCAATTCCACTTTTAATATATATTAAATTGGAAAACTTTACTTTGGAAAATTCCCATTAAACCTGAATAAAAAGATTTATAAATTCTAAATCATATTTTCACTGTTAATTGGGTTAAAGAACAAATGTCGTTTAAAAGACCGTTCACTATAAACCCAAAAATCCAATTTTTTTATTCAATTCTAATTAAATATTAATTAATTGGAAACCTTCACTATATCTTAAACTAAAGATTTATTCTTTTCTCAACTGGGTTTAAGAACAGTGTTAATAAAGACACCATTCATGACAAACCCAAAATCCAATTTGATATTAAATACAAGGCTCTAAATAGAAATTGTATCGGCTTATATTCGATATCAAATTCTGGAACCAACCAATATCGTATTGGGAATAACGATATTTATATCTTCCAAATTCCTCAATAATATCCGTATAATCATGGAATCCAATATCGAAATATTCCGGAGATTATTTCCATTCAAATCCATTCCAAATTGCTCATTGGAAATCTCTAGTTATTTTAAAATCCATTTCTTTATCCAATTTATTTATTTAAAAACATTGGATCATTATTCTAGTTAATAACTAGTTCATTTCGATAAAAATATATTTTTATCTTTTCAAATTTGGAATTTTTCATCCAAAATATTTCCAAATCATTTATTATGATTTTACAATTTATCCATATTTTTAATGATTTTAATTTTGCCATTTCAATCAGTTTCCAATAACGGCCACCGAACTGCATCCATAGCGACCTTTTCTGAAACTAATTTGGATATAATTTGAAATGCAACCATTCAAATTTAAATCTCTTATATTCATTGGAAAGTTCTTTTCGGTACGAACCCAACGGTTCTTTTTTTAGGAGAATCCGACGGTCGGATCTCCCGTTACGTCCATTTGAAGTTAATGGTCGAAATTCGCGAACGGTCGCCATGCAGTGCGTTGTATTCAGGCCATTAATTATATATCGCCGATTTCCATTTACATCATATTTTATAAATCGTTTATAAATTCATTTTAAAATGATTTCAACTTCATTTTCAATTTTATATCAAAACTGAATATTCTACATAATTTTAACATTAAAATGATAATATTTTCAAAATATCAGATTTTGAAATCTAATCTTTTCGGTATTCATTATAAAATGAATAAAATCGATCGATAAACCCTTTTGGGTTAAAATGGCGTTTAACTACTCAACTAGGCTTCATATTCATCACCGTTATGAATATTTCAATATTTTTGCATCCATCCAAAATCGGTCATCAAAACAATATTTTGATTCTTTACTAAATATTATTTTAAAATTATAATGAATATTATTATAAAACTATACTTAATAATATTTTAAAACTACACTGAATAATATTTTAAAACTATACTGAATAATATTTTGAAACTATAATGAATAATATTTTAAAACTATACGTTATTTCTGAATAGGAATCAGACTCAATCAATTACCATATAAACATATTTATATGGATTTTCATACATCGCATGTATTCACAATAATGATAAATAATCATTAAACATCCACACATCATCCAGAGTGCATTCTACCTCTGTGTAAGCGTTAAAATAAATAATTAACGCTCATCACAGTCTGTCAACCCATCGATTGACATATAATTAAATTCAGGGGAGATGTGAATAAATTACCATCCCCAGACCCGTGTGGGGTTTTCAAGCAGCAACAGTCTATTCAAAATAATCATTGGTTAATTAATTTAACTAGTTCTAATTTGATTTGAATTATTTTTCTGATTTACCAATTTTCACTGTTTAAATTATAAATAAATATTTATAATTTAATTTCAATTACCACATTAATGTTAACATTATTTTTAATATGTAAATCATCACAACATCACAATCAAAACACAATACATTCAATTAAATTGTCTATGGTCTATGGACGAGGGAGGTGAGCTAACAAGCGCCGTGTACAATTTATAATGATTAAAACCGATAAAATTTTTTACTGGTAATTCTATTTATTTTTATACATGAATACCATAACATGATAAAATAATTTTGAGTGAGAAGGAGTTCTCACTTTGGTTTCCACTCTGTCAGTCTTTATCTGAGGATTACAGTACTGTTTGGATTAAAATTCGCCTCAAATTTTAATTTGCTCCGTTTCCGTTTTGGTTAGTTCCATGTTGTAGTTCTTGCAAAGACGATACCATTGCAACTGAAATCATCAAATTCTAACGATGTATGAAAGAGTTTTCACATTTTATACATTTAATACATTAATTAAATAATTAATAATTAATAATTAAATAAACACTAATTACATCATTATTCACTAATCTCTGAAACAACCCACCTCTGTTAAGGTCACTCACAATAGGAATGCCTTAACTTCGGTGGAGCATTTTAGGTTAAAGATGCAGATAAATTACAAGATAGACAAATAAAGCAGCGGAAAATAAAGTCATTTTATAAACAATTGGTTCAGTTAAGCTTTTACAATAGTTGTCTCAATCATACTCAAAAGTAATACATAGAACTTCTGTCTTGATTTAAAAATTTCCAAATATAAAAGAGGCATAAAAATAACAATGATATTCCCCAATAAAGCATGAACTAGCCATAGCAGTGGAACAGAGAGTCCAAAGCAATACATCGACTATCTTCGAGCTTGGAAAGAAAACTGAGCTAAGTGGTAATATTTCCTCCCTATGAACCTGGGGGGGGGGGGGGAGGGGGGACGGAAGAAAAGAGGCGAAACAAAACTAGGTCAGACATAAGTCTGGTATGTCTAGTAACTTTCAGCACATAAACAGGCAAAAGCATCATGACTTGAATAAACTGAATATAAGACAATACCGTGAGAACAAGGGAAACAAGATAACATACGATTAGTATAGATATGATAAGGCAAGATCAACTGAATGCGCTTCTACTCTTTCTCTGCTTTACTACCTTATTATTCTGATTTTTTATATCTCTGCACCACCTAACTAGTGTCCCTACTAGTAATCTATATAAAATGATAATATGATAACGTGATCCTAATCCCCGCAATTGTGGTTGCCTTCAGGTGTACCTCTATTATGAGGATTCCACCTCAATCTGCCGAATTGCCATGAATGTGTTAGATGTACCCTTATTACCCTATCGGTTGGCTCCCTACTTGTATTAATTTCTCTCGTATCTGTGTCAATCGGCCCTCTTTTGCGTGTAGATACCCTGCGCTGGTCCCACCATAAGGTGTATCAATCCTTATGATAGCAACCCGACACGATTCAAGATGCACAGTGTATAACTACTGGTACCTAGTGCCTTCTTTTTCCCACTCCGGAGTACGTGCACACCCGCAAACCGTCGGAACCTACACTGACATACCCTCTGCCGCTGTTTTGACCGCTTATAATCAGCCCAGTAATCTTACCCCACCCTGCCTAGTTCAGGGTACCATGATACATCTATGTGGGTTACAGCTGAAATGGGTCCCCGTTACTAGGATTTCGTACCATTTAAGTTTGTGGGCATATATATACATATATTACCCATCTACACGAGATGTACTTAACCCTCCCGTTAATTCAAGCAAGTTTATTTAATGGTTAAGTTTGAGGGCCTATATATACTAATATTACCCACCTACACAAGATGTACTTAACCCTCCTACCGATTCAAGCATGTTTATCTAATGGTTAAGTTTTGTGAGCCTATATTTACTAATATTACCCACCAACCTGGTATGTACTTAACCCTCCTACTGACTCAAGCATGTTTATTTAATGGTTAATTTTTGCGGGCCTATATTTACTAATATTAACCACCAACCCGATGTGTACTTAACCCTCATACTGATTCAATCATGTTTATTTAATGGTTAAGTTTTGTGGGCCTATATTTACTAATATTACCCACCAACCCGATACGTACTTAACCCTCTTACACATTGTGTCATATTGGTTAAGTGTTGTCCATTCATGTTAACTTAACCCACCCATTCATAATGTCATGTTGGTTAAGTGTTTCTTATTAACTTAACCCTCCTCACTTATCGTGTTGGATTGTTTAAGTGTTTCTTGTCGACTTAACCCTATGTGTTCATCATGTTGTATTGGTTAAGTGTCATTAATCAATTCAAGTTAACTTAAACCACCTACTTGTCATGTTACTTTGGTTAAGTGTTGCCTTCTTGTGTTAACTTAACCTTACCACAAATCAAGTTATATTGGTTAAGTGTTGCCCTCTCGTGTTAACTTAACCCTTCCCATTCATCGTGTCATGTTGGTTAAGTGTTTCTTATTAACTCTCCTCACTTATCATGTTGGATTGGTTAAGTGTTGCCCTCTTGTTTTAACTTAACCTTACCACAAATCAAGTTATATTGGTTAAGTGTTTCTTATTAACTTAACCCTAACATTTATAATGCTATACTGGTTAAGTGTTTCCTATTAACTTAACCCTAGTCATTTCTTACCATGCCTTGTTCATTAGCATTAATTTATTTATTAATGCACCAACCTCTCACATTAGATATGTGTTGTTGTGGTTACTGGATGTGTCGGGCGGTTACAGGCAGTTTTACACCACAACGCAATCTAACCTCGGGTCTTTCTTAGGCATGATGCACTAACCTCTCACATTAGATAGGTATTGTTGTGGTTACTGGATGTGCCGGGCGGTTCTGGGCAATTTTACACCATTACTCAATCTAACCTCGGGTTAGGCATGTTCATCTTTATTTTACACATTTACCACAAATACCCAAATCAAGATTTTACATGCTGATTACCAAATTCACCAAAATTAGTCATGTTCCAATTCCCAAGTTATGCCTAACAGCTTTCCAATTTCAAGTTATTAATCAAAATTGGCTATACCCAATCTTCCCTAAATTTACAATAATAGTCATGCTCCAAAATTACAATATACACTATGCTTGGCGTTCCAACTAACAGTTATTCCCAATCTAAATTTAATAGTCTATTTTACAGCTTATTCCTAAAACTAGTTTTTTCACGCCAAATTACATACTTTTTCGTTCATGCCAAATCTAGGTTCAATATGTCGAATTACATATTCCATAATTCATGTCAAATTACCCTAAATTGCATCTTAACAGTCATGCCATAATACATGTTCCAAATTATGCCAAATAAATGTCAATTTCATGTTATACCCAATCACCCCCGCATTCATAACGTACGTATTTCGAGATTAAACGCAAGATTCATGAAATAAGCGGAGAAACAATATGGAACATAAGAGGCATAAAAATAGGCATATGGTGATAAGAACTATTGGTCCAGTAAATTTGATATACCAAATTGACAAGTTTTGCATAGAATACATCGCAAGCATATAGATATGATATGAATATCATTCTGAACCATCACAGATGTATAGGTTTGACAAGAATTATATCATGAACTAAAACAGGATTACAATTCCGATATACAACAAGGATAGATATGATTGGACCAATTCCATTGTCAACAATGATTCCCAAAGGCATATACAAGCACAGATTCAAATGAAAGGATTACTTACATCAGGCATAAATCTAATGGATTAGATTTGAATAACATCGCAGGCATAAATCTAATAGATTAGATTTGATAAATCTGAGAGGATTATCTCATAATCAAGTATAGCTTGGATCCATATTATTACGTGCCAAGAATTTCAATTAAGAATTCACATGTGAAAGTAACTTGAACTTACAAAAAGAGAATGATTCTTGTATTTCTGGAATCTGTTTTCTGAAACTGAAAAGCAATCCCTTGACGAAGACTATCTAATTTTGATTTGATTCGTAGCTCCTAACTTGCTTTCTAATTGAAGAAGAAATGGTGGCTAGGCTAGGACGATCATGGACAACACGGTGGCTCCTTGGAACGAATTTGTGTGATTTAGTGTTGAGGACTAGGGTTGCTTTTATAGAGGTTTAAACTTATGTGAGCTGTTCGATCATCCTAGGAGCAATCACAACCGTCCAGACTAGATAGAGTTATCTAGAATTTCTACCTATGCCCTAGTGACTCAGCAACAAGTCAGAAAAGACTCAGCAACAGGTCAGATATCGTCACAGTTCGGATTTGGGCGAGGGGGTAGGTCGACTCCCAGGTCGACCCCTAGGTCGACCTGTATAGAGGAGGTCGACCCCTTGTTCGACTTGGCCTGGGGTGGGGAAAAACCCGCCCAGCCCGCTTCTTTGCTTTCGTTTGAATTTTTAATTTAAATCTGGGCTATTTTAATTTATTTAAATTCCTGAAACTTCTGAGGGCCATAACTTCCTCATACGAAGCCCGATTTACGAAAACTTGGACTCTATTCCAAGCAGAATTTCGTGACAAACACAATGGCGTAACCCGTTTCCCTTAATTATCACTTTAAAAATTAAGTATTCTTTAATTCATTCTTTTAATATTCTCAGAAAATACGGGGTCTTACATTCTCCCCTCCTTAAAGGATTTCGTCCCCGAAATCTCTAAGTTAAGAAGAATGCATATCATAACATCCAACATCCATCTACTCAACCATTCAATCACAGGCGTCCATTGTCCTTAAAAATATTTCTAATGCTTTCATGATCATATGCATAGTGTGTGTACATGTCCTTATCTAATGCAAAATCAGGTGGTCTGCTTATTCAGTTGACCTCCTCAATGCGAATTATGTCAGTGCCATGGGTCCATCATGTATGCAATTATTCCTAACCATACTTTATAACTTCTACATGAATGCACAATCATTCATACAAATGCAACATCCATATGATAACACATCAAGTTTCAGTTCATATACATAAAAATTTACTCATGCATATGCAATATGAAAGTGACTGAGCCGATCTAGTGCCTAATGTGTGTATATGCATCCATGAGCAACCACTAGCAACTACCAATCATAACATGTTTCAAACACATGTTTACATGTGTTGGATTCTACCTAAGGATTGAGGATAGGATCGAGAGGATATACTTAAAAGGTAGATACAAGCATGCATAAACTTAAGGAAAGACAAATCGAGGATGTACCCTCAAAAAGAAAAGGATAGGCTACGCGTATCTAGTCTTCAGTCTTCTAAGTCGCATCTTCTTGAGCTTCACTCCACTGTACCTTAACTAATTTAACTTCATGATTGCGAGGCTTCTTGACCTCCATTTCCAAAACCCACCAGTAAAGATAGGACCTCGATCACTTACTATGCTAGAGGGTGTCCAATGTAGTCGAACTATCTTTCCAAGATAAACAGGTGTTAACCATGATACCAAGTGTATATACTAAGATGTTTAAAGGTCTCTCCTCTACTTAGCTTATCCATCATGTCACAGATCTGAGGGTCTAAAGCTAAAGGTTGCTATGTATTTTTTTACCTTTCTTAAGGTCAGTCTTACTTAGGGCGCCTATCACAACCATTTATTTCTCACACAAACCATCCTAGTCGGACTCGACATCCCTCAAGTACAAGCCCCAAAGGCCTAAACCAATATTAGACAAGCACCCAAGGAATACCTCCTCCGAATTTGGACGATCTATGTGAGATGATACTAGCAAAACAACCAAACAATTGAGCACTTAACTGACTCTGGCTATCCTAGCCAATCTTGCTCCAAAACTATCATTGATCGCATAACTGGCTTTGCATTGTCAACTAGATATATGCGGAAGTCTATCTCGAGTTTTAGGGGGAAAACCCCTAACCTAATCAAAAACATCTGCGCACTCATGGACTATTCTAACAGATCGCAAATCGTCGATAGATGCATCAAGTGATTCTAGGTAGCAAAGCCTAACTGATGTCCTTAGGATCGCACGAAATCTCGAGGGTATTCCCGCGGCAAGCAAAAAAATTCTAACTACCCTCCTTTCGCAATTACTAGATAACCAACCCATGCCTAGAATCAACCCATAGCCTATGGAACCAAAAACATAAGCATTACACTTAAATTCAATACTTAACATAGCTATTGTTAGACCAAAAAGTGGTTCTAACACCCAAATTGACTAAAACTAAAATGAAATAAGATTGAAAATAAAAAAGAGACACAAGATTTATAGTGGTTCGGCGTTAAAAAGCCTATGTCCACTTTATAATCACTTTGCTTGATGATGTAAATGAAAATACAATGAGATATTCTCTCAATTTCACTCACTTTTCATATACATTCACTCAATTATCTCAAAATTCACTTTGAATGATGATTTTGAATTGTTTGAAGTGCTGGAATTCGGTTCTCAAAGATGTTTGAATTCTCAGAGTGCCAAAAGATCCTTTCAAATGACCCTTGGGGGTCTATTTATAGATGGAAACATCACCAGAATTCGGTTCGGGTCGGGTGCACGTGTCCTCTATTCCATGACTTTCGGGATCGGATGAGTTCTGGTGTTGCCAGCACATCAGGTGAGTGGCCATCGTGGGTAGAAAGTGGGTGTAACTGCCCCGAATATTCAGGAGATCATGGTGCGGAGTAGCAGGGTGAACTGAGTTCGGATCGGATAGGGTAACAGAATAGGCTTCGGATCGGATAGGCCAACAACATGGGGTTCGGATCGGATCATCCCATCCGATCCGATCCGGCTTGAATCTTGCCTTCCTCACTTTGTCTCGCTTTGCTTTTCTTTGATTACCCCCGATCCGATCCGGTTTGATCTTTCAGCTTTGTGATGCTCCTGTTCTTACCTCTGTAACTCCGATAAGAACCGGATGTGTAACAGAGTTTCTTCTGTTTACTTGATCTTCTGACTTCTTGACTTTGTATAGCCTAGTTTACAAAGTAGGCTAACATTTTGCCCCCTCAAAGGATGTTTCTGTTGAAGACGAAGCGTGATTTGATGTTATCTGTACATCAATCTTCCATTTCGAATCATTGAGAAATCGCTCCCATTTGTTTGCAAAAGACGCATTATTTCATAATGTCGTGTCTTTTATCGCCTATATATACGTCATAAAATACACGATTTATTTTCTTCATTTTTAAACAATCCTAGGAACTCCCCTTGATGTTTAGTGATTCTTCCAGGTATGACTTTTCTTTATTTTCTTTTTAGTTCGATTCCATTCGAACGTCGAGTTGATACATGAAACTCCCTCCGGTTCGGATTCCGATCCGAACGGCCTCTGCCCTTCGACTCATGATTTCTCAAACTCACGGGCTGCAAATGTTTTCATGGGCTTATGTTCCTGATCGGACGAGTTCTCATTTAAATCCACCATTGTCGAAATAATGGGCCAAGCATATGCCCAAGGGTTCGGCCTCCGGTCCGAACGGAGTAAGATGACACGTCGGCGATAACACAAAGAGCCACCTCAAGTTCATGTATATATTCATTATTTCTCTACTTCCTCCTTCCTCTCTTTTTACCTCCATCACTTTTTAGGATTTTCTCAAAAGACAAGAAAAAACCCTAACCCTAAAATCTTCAAAATTCTTCTTTCAATTCTTGAATCGATTACATAGGTGGGTTAAAGAATTTCTGTCAATTCCTTTTTAGTTGATCTCAATTCGAATTTGTGGATAATTTGAGCGACTTGAGCATGGTAATTAATTGACCTTGACACCATGACTTCCTCCCCCTTGCCGTCGTCGCTGGTGGCTTCGCCACCAATTCTAGGCACTGGGATGCTGGGGAGGATATACGACCCTTCTTAACTTGAGCTTTGAAAACAGGATTGGGTTTGGTTATGACTGAGGAGGAAGAGGAGGACGGAGGGCACAGGGAATCGGTTCGGGCAAGGAGATATAGAAGACGGAGGAGAAGAAAAGGAAGAAAAGGCTCAGAAAGCTAAATCGGGTCAGGGCAAAAGTCGAAGTGGGAGACAGAGCTTAACTAACTGGATCGGGTCAGATAGTACTCTCGCAATCAGATCGGAGGATAGTACTCTCGCAATTGGATCGGATCGGAAAGTGAAATAAGGGAGGAGAGGGTCATGGTCACTTAATTCGATCCGGGCCGTTCGAGGGGCCTACTTCCGAACCGATCCGACTTTGATCCCTGGGCTTCAATGTTTGTTTGATTCCAAGGTAAGGCTGTGCGCCCGATCCGATCCCAATGAATGCATCTGAACCGAACCGATGAGCCGTCCAACTTAATGCATGAGAACTTGTTTAACTGGCCCGATCAACTCTTAGCATAATCTTCAACTTAATGGACAGTTAGGATAATACCTCGCGAACATAAACGAACATCAAGAACTGTTCTTAACATCATTACTTTGTCCAGATTTTGTATTACACTTTCAAGAGTTAACTTTACGTCTTCTGCACACGCCGTACACACTTTAGTTCACACATGTGCACGGGGGGACACGGGCTAATTTACTCTAACTTCTGTTATTACTTCTTCGATAGTTTAGTGATCATGGCCAAAAGACATTCTTCTAGACTGGCAGAAAAGAAAGAGGTCCCAAAGACATCCGACAAAGTTACTCTTGATGACATATCTTCTTCCTCAGACCCTGAATGGGGTGATGAGGGATCAGATTATGATGTGGGGGCGCATAGCAGCGGAACATCTTCTGACAGTGAAGTTTCTCTGGGTTACGAAGAGGAAGGAGGGGTTGGAGATACCCGAGCTCCCGACGAATTTGAATCTGCCGTCATATTGGAATCACCTCAAGATTCTGTTGAATCGACAATTGACTATGATAGGCTCCTTCGAATATGTTTGAAGTACGGGATACATAAAAAAGATACTCTGGTGCCGTCTAAAACCGACCGTCCTCATTATCCTCCAGAGGGATTTATGGCAATCACTCGATTGATGTGCATGGTCGGAGCTATTCCACCGTTTTCTCCCTTTGTCGTCGACTTTTTAAGACAGATGCGGATTGTCCCCATGCAACTGCATCCCAACTCTTATGCTTACCTGCATACCTTATATGTAGCATACCGTGAGATCCTAGGCATAGAGCTCACTTTTGATGACGTTCATTTCTTCTATAACTTCAAGCACCAGACTCGAGAAACTCCTTCTTTCTCTTACTTCGAGTCTGTCCCAAAAAGAAAGATAATTTCAGCGCCCTTCAGTAGCAAGGCCGGCGACTCCAAGCTGGAATGGTTTTATGTAAGGCAACAGCCGGGGTGTGCTAGGAGATGGACAAAATCAAGTGAGGCGCCGGTTTTCTAAACCTCAATTCTGAATGTCCACGCCACCACACTAATCCGTTTTCTTTTTGTTTGCAGTTGACAGTCCAAAACAGATATCGGGTCAAGTGTTCTTTGATCGGATGCATCGGCTCCTTAATGGTGATTAAAAGTTTTTAACTATCGATGAAGTCCTCAAGGACGAATATCTCCATCACCATAGGCTGTTATCCATTACCCGTAGTATAGGTCACGGGCCTGGTCCATATGTGTATATCCCTCCGGTGAATGTAATTCCAGAAATGGGCGAGAGCTCGAAAGGTCCTGCCGTGCCGCTTCAAACTTCACCTTCTCCAAGTTCGACTCAAGACGATGAGTTGGCTAATTTACCCGAAAAGCACCGAGAGGGATACATCACTCCTGGGGATGTTGTTTCTCCTGAGAAGTCACCATCTCCTAAAGAACAGCTAACAGGCGCTTCCCAAAGAGATGCTCCTACTATTGATGATCCCACATTTCAGGGCTTGGGAGATCTTCCACTTCCTGACACTATTTACACTTCTAAGGATTTTGGCACAAATCCTTTAGTTTTTACATCTTCGGAGGAGGCCACTCCTATTAAGGCCCAAGAGCCCTCTCATACTGGCTCATCTCCAGACTCTGGTTTGTCGGAGGGGGGACACCACATAGGATGCACTTAACACAATTGCACCCCACTTCACAGCACTTACGTCTCATGAGAATACTGATTCTGAATTCCACTTACATTATTGTGCAGGTACAATGTCTCGGGCTTACTATGACATCAAGAAGCTACGTCGCAGCATGACCAGACCCCCTCACGATGTTGAGTATGATCGTCGTGAAGATCGCGGTAGGGAGGACAGAAGGCCCTATGATTCTTATCATTCGCGGTCCTCGCGCTCTTGCTCTCTCGTCCGGTCAGATCCAGAGCGATATAAGGGCTACCAAGGTCGTTGAGAAGATGATAGGCCGCAGTCAAAAGACTTGACTTCTTCTCAAGAGAAGCGCAGTAGGGAGAGGAGCCTGCCAAAAGATACCGAATCACGAAGCAAGCACAAGGTTCCCACTAAACGGCCTAGAAGGGATGAAGAGGCCATTGAGACCTCCACACATAGGGATACCGAGCTGACATTCCCTGGACCTCAACCGTTGGATGCTGAAACTGCAGTTAAGCGGGCATATCTAGAGGAGCAATTTCCTGATCACTACTTTGGAAACTTGACTTTTTTTACCTGCTCTTGACCCTATTTCTTCGAGGTGGGCAGAAGAGGCCAAAGCAAAAATAGACGCGGTCGAGAAACAAAATCAGAGATGTTCAAGTATTCACGCAACCTTTCCAGAATCATCCGAACTTTAATCACGAATACTAACTCGATGCAGAAGATCGCAGAAGATGATGCAAGGGCCTTAAAAAATTTAGGAAAAGACCTCGAGGATACACAGGCTCAACTTGCTGTTGCTCAACGGGACGCTGCCAGCTTCAAGCAACAATTTGAAGATTTACAAAAACGCTATCATGACTTGCTCGAGTCCCATACTCAAGAGCGCTCGGAGCTGAAAAAGCAAGCGGAGGATGCCAAGTTAGATGCTGCCAAAATGCAACTCGCTTATGCTGACCTTGAGCGATAAAATGCCGAGTTGGCGAAGAAGAATGCTGAATTGGAAAAGAAAAATGCTGACTTGGCTTCCAAGTTGATAGAGGCCAAAAACAGGGCTTCCCTGGCGGAGGGTAATGTCGAAAGCGTTATCAAATCGGCCGAAGAATCTCGTAAATAGCTAGCGGAGGCCCAGGAGGAGGTGCAGGGCTTTGGTGAATTACTGATTGAATTTTTTGCACATATAATCCGCTACCGGAACATCTCTTGGATCGATGATTACCCGACTACCTTGGTTCATGTATGGAGCCAAATTGTTGAATGGGAGAAAAAAGAACTCAAGGAAGATTCCATCGACGAGGACAAACTTATTGAAAAGTACTTAAGAGATGACGAGCCGGCGAGTCTAGCCGAGGGGCGTCGCCTAATTGCTGCCGCCATGAATGAGGAAAAGCGGAAGGCTAAACAAAAGGAAGTCTTGGAGGTTGGCTCTTCTTCCACTGCCGCTAAAACTCCTGAAGTAGAGGAATACGACCCCGAAAATCTGGCGATCCCTCAGACATCTCTTTTATCTCCTATTCCTGAATCAGCTTCAGAGGCGGCAGCTGCTCCGGCTGAGAAATCATCGAAAGGTATTTCTACCTTTTCACCCCAATTCGTCAAAGCTGTCTCCACTTTCCATCGCATAGTCGGACAATCAACGAAGGGCCCTTTATTTTCTCCCGAGTTGATAACTGTTACTTCTCATTCCGCAGGTGCTGAACCAGCCGAGAAGGCAGATGCGCCCCAAGGAACCACTGCCGAAACGAAGTCGACGGAGAAGGATGAAGGAGACAAGGGTAAAGCTGACGCTCCTCACGATGGCGAGATGATAGACGCCTTAAAGGATGATGATGGTGATGAGGGACATGAGGAGGACCCTGAGGTGGCTATAGTTGGGGAATCAAAAAGCGCCGATGACATTACTTTAGCTGCACTGAAAGCCGAACAAGACAAACGCATGCAGCTTAAAGTTGAAGACCTAGACCCCGAAAGCCTTAAGCCTCTCGCAGTAGTGGGTGCTGGATCAAGGTTAGTTGTTAAGCTTTCGACTAGATCTATTACAGAAGAACTTGCTAAAAAGTCTTCTCTTGATTCCAGCGTTCCGCCTCCCGGGAAAAAGCCAACCGATTCCAGCACTTCAGTCTCAGGGAAGAAAAAACCAAAGCACATCTTGACTAATGCTGAAAAAGAGGCGAAGGATGCGCAGAAGGCTACTAAGAAGTCCAAGTCCACTTCAAAGTCTAAGTGATGAAGTGTCTTGCTTCATTTTAGCATTTGATTGGCCCATATTTGTTGCTGCGAGTGTGGCCCTCGCATCTTCTTTTTGCCTGTTTTCCTGTACAAATTCAATCATTTGTAAATAAAAATAATTCATTTCCTGCAATGTCTGTTAGTCGTCAGTTCAGTACTTATGTAAAAATGCAAATGCATGTCCTACTACAGTTGTGTAATGGAGTCATAGTGGGGGCAAATATGTGTGTATATATATGCTCCCAGTCAGTCTTGAAAAACTATTCAAGATTAAGTCAAAAAGTCCGAATGTCCTCGATTCTCCGATGGGGGTCACATTCCTTGTGTCATTGATGCCTGTTATTTTCTGGCATCTTTTAAACTCTCCTGTCTTATATTTAGGTTAGAGTTCTTGCTGAGGCGGTCTCTTGTCTGGGTGCATCTTCACGCCTCAGGGGACGTCATCTTCCCGTCCTTTATACTCTCTCTCAATTCTTGAGAATTAGAGTTAAGAATGTCATCTTCCCATTCTTTTATGTCTTATTGCACAAACAGTCGTTGTGTTTGTTCCTGCATATAAGCCGTCTTCAACTTTTCAGATTTTAATTTAACATTTCATATTCCATAGTCACAATAGAATAACAGTTGAAGATATAAATAATGCAGGAAAGTAAGTGGCACACGATATTTTTATAGTGGTTCGGCTAAGTCGTAGCCTACATCCACTTTATAGTTCTTTGTTCGTATCAACAGACTTTTCTAAGGCAAGTCGTGCCTTTTTATAGAGTTCATAAGAAAAACAAAAGAAAATACAACATCCCTAATTCAAATATCGCATCAAGTGTTGGGCATTCCAAGCCCTAGGCACTTCTACGCCATCTACGGTCGTTAACTTGAAGGCTCCTGTTTCAAGTTTCCGTTGGATGACGAATGGCCCTTCCCACTTTGGACCGAGGTGAGGAAGGTATGGAAAAACTCGCTTTAGCACCAGATCTCCTGGTTCAAAGGTTCTAAAACGAACTTTCTTATCATAATAGCATGCCATCTGACGTCGATATCTTGACGCACCCAAGTCTGCCTCGTCCCTTTTCTCTTCGATTTCATCAAGCGACTCGAGGAGGAGTGCCCGATTCGTCATCGTGTCATAGTACTTCACCTTGTGAGAGGGAACTTCAAGCTCTACCAGGATTACTGCTTCTGAGCCAAATGTGAGAGAGAAAGGAGTATGACCGGTTGCTGTCTTAAATGTTGTCCGATATGCCCACAAAGCTAAGGGCAATTCATCCACCCATTTTGCTATTGCACGTTCCAATCATTTCTTAAGGATGGACTTTGTGACTTTATTTATTGCTTCTACCTGCCCATTCAACTGTGGATGGGCGACTACAGTATACCGCTTGTCGATCTTGTATTTCTGGCAGAAATTTCTGAATTCGGCACCATCGAACTAGGTTCCATTATCAGTTATAATGGTCCTTGGAATCCCAAATCGGCATATAATGTTTCTAACCACGAAACTTATCACCTTTCTCGCTGTGATTTGGGTTAAGGGCTCAGCTTCCACCCACTTCGTAAAATAGTCCATGGCTACTATTTCTTTCACTCCTCCTTTTGCAATCGGTAGAACTCCAATGATGTCAATTCCCCACATGGCAAACGACCACGGACTCACCATCGACTTAAGCTGAGTCGGTGGTGCTCTGGGGATCTTGGCGAACCTCTGGCATTTGTCGCAGCGTCATGAATAATCAATTGCATCTTTATTAATTGTGGGCCATAAATATCCATATCGCAATACCTTTTTTGCTAAGGTCTGACCTCCCGCATGATCTCCACACTCACCTTCGTGTACTTCTCTTAGTACACGCTTGATGTCGTCGTGTGCTATACATCGTAATAGGGGCATAGAAAATCCTTGCCTATAGTGAGTATCATCTTGAAGGATGTATCTGGTGGCTTTGCGAAATATGGCCCGCCTCTCACTCTTCTTTGACAGGAGTATCCCATTTCTAAGGAAATTCTTGATTGGGGTCATCCACGACTCCATCTCCGGTTCTGCTTCGAAAGTTAATTCAATTTCCATCGACTCAAAGCTTGGCGATCCTAACGTTTCAATTGGAGTCACTTCGGTTTCCTCCGGATTGTCGGAACTAGCCAGCTTTGCTAGCCGACCTGCCTTTTGGTTTTTAGCTCTTGGGATATGCGTTATATTATACCGTTCCAAGTTGCTCAACAGCTCCTCCACTTTCCTGAGAAAGGCAATAAGTCGAGGTCCCCGAGCCACAAACTCCTTTCGCACTTGGCAGACGACTATTTTGGAGTCGTAGAATATATCCAATGCCTTTATTCCGAATTCCTTAGCAAGTTTCAGCTCGGCAATCAGGGCTTCATATTCAGAGTCATTATTAGTCGCTGAAAATTCTAGTCGCAGAGCATAATATAACGATCGTCCTTCAGGAGTAACTAAGACGACTCCAGCTCCGGACCTTCGGTCGTTCTTGGCTCTGTCTGTGTACAACTTCCATGGATCTAATTTTAATTCCTCCTCTGACTTGACCACCTTGTCGTTGATCATCTCCTCCTCCGGAATTGTGAACTCTGCTATAAAGTCAGCGAGGGCTTGCCCCCTGATCGATCTCCGCGGCTGAAAATTTAAGTCAAACTGACTTAACTCAATATTCCATTTGATCAGCCGTCCCAACGCTTCGGGTCTTTGCAACACCTGCCTCAGAGGCTGATCAGTGTATATGGTTATTGGGTGAGCTTGAAAATAATGGCGAAGTTTTCGGGAGGCGATCAAAAGGATGTAAGCAAGCTTCTCAATCCTTGGGTAGTTGCGTTCTGCAGATGCCAATTTCTTACTTACGTAATTGTTAGATCAAAATTTGGACCTAACACCCAAATTGTTCTGAATCTTATAGAGTTTTAACTGGAGAATGAAGAAAAAGCAGAAAACACACAGGATTTATAGTGGTTCGGCATTAATGAGCATACGTCCACTATATGTTATCGATTATACTTTGAATGCTAGTACAATCAATTATCTCTCTCTGGCTCACTTTTACAATTGTGATTTCTCTCAGTAATATAGTAATAAAACTGATAAGAAAAGGTAGTATGACAATAATGGCGGAATCAGAACTCAATATTGCCAAAGGATCCTCGAAAATGCCAAGCTCTGGGCTATTTATAGCTGATTTTGTCAGGCGGATCGCGGTTACACATGGCACGAATCCCGAGAATATCGGATCGTATCGCAACCGATGAAGAATTAGTCAAATTAGCCGTTGTGGACAGGTGTCGCGATCCCCTTAAATATCGGATCGAGCAAAGGGGGAGAATCAGTCAAAATGACAGTTGGGGACACGTGTCGCTGGATCAGTGCATCTCAGATCGCCGAAGACTAGCTCGTGCTTGAACGGGTCAGAGGTTTCGCCGTGCATCAGGGGATCGGATCGGTCTGTACTGGGTAGTAGTGTATGTACGGATCGAGTCGCATAGAAGTGGTCGTATCGCTGATGCAAAAGGGGGCGATCCGTTGAGGTGCGATCCGATGAGGGGCGATCCTCTGGTGTGATCCGTTCCTTCATGTACTTAGGGAACGTAGTTTCATACTTTCTTCTTGTGAGTGAACCTGGGTGGCTTGGTCAAAAAGCTAGCCAACATTTTGCCCCCTCGAAGTATGTTTTATCGATGATGGAACATGCTTCGAAACTATAAAAATGTTTTTTCATAAAGAGATGCAAATCAGTGAACAATTTTTTTTGGGATCTTTCAGAGTCTTCATCATCGAATCTATCAGGTGCATTTTTGAATTTTCATTTCTTCGGTCATTTATCGATTCGGATCGCATGCGCGAGTCGCGGTCCGTTAGCGAGTCATTCGCCTCGTCCTTTGTTGAGCACTTGGGCCTCTTCACGAAACGGAACGAGGTGGGCTTCTCTTCGAGACGTGGTGGGCTTTTGGTTCGCGGCCCGTCTATTTTCGCGGATCGAATAAGACAGAAAAGGGGAGACAAACGGTCGCCCTTTTGCCTATATAAGTCGATCTTCACCCTCATTCTTCTCTTCTTCTTTCTTTGTTCATAGCCACCGCCAATTTTTCTGAGAAAAACCCTAACTTCGATTTTCGAATTCCCAACCAATTTCAAATTTTAAGAAGGTAATTAAACCGCTTTTCTTTAATTTCTAGCTTGTTCGCACTTATTTAGAAAGGGGAGACAGCAGAAATTCGTAAGATTCGACGATAGTGAACGCGAGCGTGCCTGGTGCGAAGAGGAGAGTTGAAGAAGAAGAAGGAAGGGATGACCAGGTCGGTTCGTGGGCGAGGGCTGAGTTCGGAGTGGTGGCGAGACGAGGGGAGAGGGTACGGAACTGGAAAGTTGATTTGGGTAGCGGATCGGATCGCGGAAATGACAAGGCTACGATTCGTGTGAGTATCGGATCGCGGAGATACCAGAGCTTCGGGTCGTGGAGGATGGGGGCGATGTGCATCGCCAAGAAGCCATCGCGATCCGTTCAGGATGGATTGGTGCGCATCACGATTCGAAGCTTTTTCTTGATCAAATACCCTTCCGCGTACCAAGTCCTTCACCACGATCCGTCCACACTTCGCGATCCGAACCTGTCTTGCGATCCGACCGACGAACGATCTGATGCGCACGCTGACTAAATAATATGATGCAACTCTAACACATTGATGAACAGTTAGGTTAGATCCCTTGAGATGAACACTCCGGATTGAACAAATGCATAATCTACCAACCGAACAATGACCAATGTCTGGATGATTTTATTGACCTCTGCACTTTTCTTTAATGCATGCACATGCACACACACCGGCACGTGCACACACATGGGACGGGTAGTTTTAATCTCGTTTCTTATGTTTTATCGCCCTAACAGTAATGTCGGATAATCACTCCTCTTCAAGATCCGTCACAGAAACGGAGTCCGAGGCTCCTGAGCAACACAACCCCGAGGTCCCTCCAATTAGCCCAGGGAGTGAAGATTCTGGATTTGAATACGAGGCAACGGAATCGGATCCGTCTGAAAGTACTTCATCTAGTGAAGAGTCTGAAATAGACAGGCGAGCTCCCGATGAGATTCCTGGCGTGCTCGGGATAGAGAAATTTTCTGACTCTTTAGCATCTAAACTCGATGACATAAAGCTTAAAAGAATTTGCCTGAGACATGGGATCCCATGGGATGATGTGAGGACACCCGTTAGCGAAGATAGACCCCACTTAGCTCCGGAAGGGTATATGGCAGTCATCCGAACCATGTGCTTGGTAGGAGCTATTCCTCTGTTTCCTCCAATTGTCATCGAGACTTTAAAACGACTGGGTATCGCCCCGATGAAGCTTCATCCTAACGCCTACGCGTCTCTATACACCCTATATATTGCATACGCGGAGATCCTGCATACCGAACTCACATTTAGAGATTTAACATTCTTTTATCTTTTCAAGCATCGCTCCTCGGCAACCCCAAATTTCTCTTTCTTTGAATCTGTGGCGAATAGGAAAGTTCTGTATGACGGATATAGCAATATAGGGGATCCCAAGTCTGATTGGTTCTATATAAAGAAACAGGCCGTGTGCTTAAGAAGATGGCTTAAATCAAGTAAACTTTAATCTTTTGACTGAATATCTTGCTCAAGAAGCCAAAGCATTAACATCCCTCCCTTTTTTTGTTTTAAGCAGATCACGTCTTCCCCAAGACGGAAGGCCCGTTATACAATCACCGATTGTCTATTCTTCTACAAAGCAGATCCAATTTTCTAAGGATCAAGAAGTGCATCACTGACGAGAATCTTCATAAGCATCGTCTTCTGGATATAAGATTTGGACTTGGTGCTGGCGGCAAACCCTACAAATACGTGCCCCCAACGGAGGGAGAGGGAACATCTCGGGCAGCAGAAACAACTAAATTCCGTAAGAGTCCTTCCCCGATAATCATCCAGGATGACGAGGACCTGAACATATATAGAGGAGATGAGGCTCGTGGTGACAAGCCTAAGGAAATCACAGTCTCTCCGCGAGGTTTCCCCTCCAGGGCTTCCCTTCCGATCGAACCTACTGCTCCTGATGATTTGACAGATGAACAGCTATTTAAAGAGCTGAGCAAAATTCCTCTGCCCGATGATGTATACACAGAGGGGGACTTTGAAGGGGAGCCATTCTTCCCTGCTTATGAGGAGACCACCGTTCCAATTAGAGAACAAGAAACTACTCAGATGAGCCTGTTTTCAGGCCCAGGTCCGTTAGGGGTAATTATATGCGATGCACAAATCACACACACTGCCTGACCCCGCACTTTTATATCAACAATATTCAAGGTTTTAATATGCTCTTTTCTCTTTTGCAGGAAAGATGTCTCGTAGGTGGTCTTATTCTTATCGTTCTCTTCGTGAAGGCACACCCAGTCTTCATCCGAGCACCGAGCGCTCTCGCGGCCCTTCTCACAAGCCTACTTCTTCGCAACCCCGGTCTCCATCAAAATCGACTTCTGGCAAGCTTCCCAGTTATCCGGTAGCTCCTACAGGGTGAAAACAACTTCCTAAAGAGTTAACACCTCCGAAAAGTGCACCCTCTCACAGCAGGTCGTAAAAAAGGCACTACGAGCCTAAGGATAAAAGCAAGGATCTGAACAAAGATTCTGAGAAGGAGAGAAGTGACATTGTCCCTTCCAGCCAACCAGAGTTAGCTGCCCCCGGGTCATGAGATTACATCCATGGTCCCGAGAATCAAGGTGGGCTGGAAAAGTTGCGGGAACAATTCCCCAACATCTTCTTCGAAAGGATGACGTTTGTTCTAGCCTTGGAACCAGTCCCTAGGAACTAGGATAATGAAGTCGTCGGGCACATTCGCCATGTAGCCAGGCAGTATGAAATGATGAAGAGACACGCGGTTAATCTTTCAGAAGTCATTCGAACGCTTGATATGGAAGCCCATAGATCTAAAGTGAAAATTGATAACAACGAAAGGGCCAGGACAAAGATGGAGAAAGACTTGGAAGATGCTCAATCCCAACTCTCCTTAGCGCGGAGAGATGCTGAAAATTATAAGATCGAATTGGAGAATGCTAAGAAGCGCTTTCATTCGGAACTTGACTCAAATAGCCAAGAAAAGATGGCCTTAAAGAAGGAGGTAGAAGATCTTAAAATGGCCAACATTGAGTTGAAGACAGCACAACGCCATTTCGAAGCTGAGAGAGCTGCCTGGGAGGCAGAAAAAGCAAGTTTGAGAGAAAGTTTAGCCTTGGCTGAAGCGAAAAAGGTGATTTTGAATGATCAAGTCGTGGATGCGGAGAGACGGGCGGCTCTTGCCGAAAAGAATGTTGAAAGTGCCATTGAAATGGCTACTGCTTCTAATAACAAGCTCCTCGAGAGAGAAAAGGATATCGAAGGGTTTGAGGAGATGATCTTTGACTTCCTGGGCCAAGTCCTCAAAACCCGCAACATCTCGTGGATCCCGGACTACCACGTTACTTTAGCCAATTTATGGGATGCCAACGTTGAGGGTGAGAAGCAGCGATTGGGAGTCGAAGAAATCGACGAAGATGAGCTGATGAAGACCATCCTCAGGGATAACGAGCCCGAGGATCTGGCAGAAGGTCGTCGTCTGATTCAAGCGGAAATAGAAAAGGAGAGGGCCCTGGCTAAGGGCAAAAGCAAGGCTGACGAAGGTTCGAGTTCAGCCGTGGAGCCCAAGACCTCCGGAGTTGAGGAATACCATCCTGATGATCCGTTAATCCCTTTGGGCCTAACTCCTGTGTAGGTCGTCGTCTGATTCAAGCGGAAATAGAAAAGGAGAGGGTCCTGGATAAGGGCAAAAGCAAGGCTGACGAAGGTTCGAGTTCAGCCGTGGAGCCCAAGACCTCCGGAGTTGAGGAATACCATCCTAATGATCCGTTAATCCCTTTGGGCCTAACTCCTGTGGTTGTTGATGCTCCTGCAGCTACCCTAGATGGAGGATCTGCGGAAGGTATCTCCCTCTTTTCCCCACAATTTGTCAAAGCAATTGTGAATTGTCGTCGTCTGGTAGAACAACCAATTGAATTAGTAACATGTGTTCCCCATAATACAGGTGGTGAGCCCGTCGATAAGGGTGTTGAAAAAGGGGAAGAGGCGGAGAAGGAGGTCGTCTCGCCAGGTGCCGGTGTTGATATACCGAAGCAGGCTGAGGGTGCAACAACAGAGAAAAGCGTCCTGGCACCCAGTGCTGATGTTCCCAAGGATGATGAAACCATCGAGGGCTTGAAAGATATGGATGGGCGCCATGTAGAGGACGAGGAGGATATTATTAGCGCCAAAGAAACCGAAGACGATGATGACGAAACTTTGGCTAACAGAAAAGCCAGGCAGGAAAAGGAGATGGCTTTGAAGAAGGTGGGACAAGAGACTTTGAACATAGTCCCCATCGCAGATTTTGATCCCAAAACTGGGATGATTTTGAAAATCCAGCCCAAATCCATCAGCAGACAGCTTCATTTTGCGAATCCTGATGATTTCCCAGCTTCCCTTACTGATAAAAGGAAGAGAAAGGAGGTGGAAGAGGAATCTTCTGAAGAGTCGGATGTTCCTCTCATAGACAAAAGAAAGAGAAAGAAAGGAGATCAATCCGACGCTGACAAGGCGAAGCTGGAGAAACAGAAGCAGGAGAAGAGGTCAAAGCATAAATAGGATATTGTCGCTTCTTTATATTTTGTCTTTAGGTTTCCCAATGGCCAGGAAATGTAATTATGAGACTGGCCCTCACTTTTGTTTTCTAGGTTATTTTTCACTTTGTAGGCTTGTAGTATATAAATGAAAGTTTATCTCTTTTTGCATCATTGTGTACCTGTATTCAAATAAACTTTTCATGTTTAGTCATAGACCATCTAATTGTAACTACAAATCAGTCAAACAACAGAAAGAAAAATTAAAAATTTTCGTGCTGCATTGCTGCATTAAAGTTCATGTGTATATGCATATGGCCCCCAATCAATCGTTAATGTAGCGCTTAACTAGGGCTTATTAAAGATTGATTAGCATTATTCGCATGTTGCCCCCTATTTCTGAATATGGGGGACTTAGAAAATTTCATAAGATAACTGTTCTTGTGGTACTGAATTTCTGGCACCTTTCTCAGTGCTTAACCATAGACTTCTTTATACTCTCCTGGCGGTCGCCGAGGTTAGAGTTCAAATTCAATAGTTCAGTCGGTCCCTGTTCCTTCAGCGGGGAAGGAGTTCTTTCTCAGCGCTCAATCGGAGATGCTTTTATACTCTCTCTCTCTCTCTCTGGAGAGTTAGAGTTCGAGCTCATCAGTTCAATCGCTCCCCGATCCTTCAGCGAGGAAGGAGCTCTTTCTCAGCGCTCAATCGGAGATGCTTTTATACTCTCTCTCTCTCTCTCTCTGGAGACTTAGAGTTCGAGCTCAGTAGTTCAATCGCTCCCCGATCCTTCAGCGGGGAAGGAGCTCTTTCTCAGCGCTCAATCGGAGACGCTTTTATACTCTCTCTCTCTGGAGAGTTAGAGTTTGAGCTCAGCAGTTCAATCGCTCCCCGATCCTTCAGCGGGGAAGGAGCACTTTCTCAGTGCTCAATCGGAGATGCTTTTATACTCTCTCTCTCTCTGGAGAGTTAGAGTTCGAGCTCAGCAGTTCAATCGCTCCCCGATCCTTTAGCGGGGAAGGAGCTCTTTCTCAGTGCTCAATCGGAGACGCTTTTATACTCTCCTGGCGGTCGCCGAGGTTAGAGTTCCGTCAAGGCGGTTCCGATCATGGTACACCGCCATGATTTACGGACATCGGCTTCATGTCCGTTATGCTCTCTCTCGGCTATGGAGGGTTAGAGCGCTATCAACGATATAATTTACTTTATTGCATCCTCAGAATTTTGACTAGTGATTACATTCCATTCTGATGGAAGGCATCTATAATTATATGCTTCTGGGATCGTTGCATTATTCACAGCAATTTCCATAAAAATAAAAAGGCAGATAAATAATGGTGCAATAAAGCTAAATGACACACAATATTTTTATAGTGGTTCAGTCGAATCATGACCTATGTCCACTTTATAATTTTTTTCTTTAAGAAATCAGACTATTCTAGGCAAGTCGTGCCTTGTACATGGTTCTCAACAAAGCAAAAGAACAAATTTGAAATTTTTATGTTAAGTATGGCCGTAAATGTTGGGCATTCCACACTCTGGGGATTTCCTTTCCATCTACGGTTGCCAGATTGAAGGTTCCATTATCAAGCTTGCTCAAAATGGAGTACGGTCCTTCCCACTTCGCACCCATATGAGTTGGGGGTGGAAAGACACGCTTCAGAACCAAGTCTCCGGGTTCTAAGGTTCGGGCTTGAACCTTTTGGTTGTAGTATCGAGCGACCTGTTGTTTTCATCTCAAGGCACGCAGGTCTGCTTCATCCCTCTTTTCTTCAATCATATCCAGGAATTCAAGGAGCAATTCATTATTAGTCATCGGATCGTAATAAGTCACTCGGTGAGAAGGTACTTTTATCTCAACCGGGATGACTGCTTCTGCTCCAAAAGCAAGGGAGAAGGGGGTATGCCCTCTTGCCGATTTATATGTTGTCCTGTAGGCCCATAGTGCCAAGGGTAATTCATCAGCCCACATGGCTCTGGCCCGCTTCAGTCTTCTTTTCAAAATGGACTTAATCACTTTATTCGCCGCTTCGACTTGTCCGTTCGATTGCGGGTGCGCCACAGAGGTGTATCGTTTCTTAATGTGGTATTTCTGGCAGAAGTTTCTGAATTCAGTGCTATCGAACTGAGTTCCGTTATCAGTTATAACAATCTTTGGAATCCCAAATCAACGGATGATGTTTCTAACGATAAAATTGATCACTCGTTTGGTTGTGATCGTAGTCAGTGGTTCAGCCTCGACCCACTTAGTGAAATAATCTACGGCTACAATAGTGAACTTTGCTCCGCCCCTAGCTATAGGTAGACTTCCGATGATATCAATTCCCCACATAGCGAAAGGCCATGGGCTCGTCATTGTTTTTAACTAATTAGGAGGTGCTCTAGGTATCTTTGAAAATCTCTGGCACGCATCACACCGTCGTGCGTATTTCGCCGCATCCTTGTTTATGGTAGGCCAGAAATAACATGCCGCAACACCTTTTTCGCCAATGTTTTCCCTCCAGTGTGATCGCCGCATTCACCTTCGTGTACCTCCTGCAGCACACGCTTGATGTCATCATGAGCTATACACCGAAGAAGAGGCATCGAAAATCCTTGTCTGTAAAGAACTCCGCCTTGCAGAACGTATCGGGCAGCTTTACGAATTACTTTACGCCTCTCGCTTTTCTTGGTCGGAAGTGCTCCATTCATCAAGAAATTCTTTAGAGGGGTCATCCACGACTCCCTTTCTGGTTCCGTCTCTAGTATTGGATCGATTTCCAATTGATCTATACTAGGGGACCGAAGTACTTCAACGGGGGCTAGCCCGGTCTCTTCAGGATCGTCAGAACTAGCCATCTTTGCCAACTTATCCGCCTGCTGATTCTCTGACCGCGGAATGTGAGATATGTTGTAATGATCAAAGTCGTTCAGCAACTCCTTCACTTTCTTCAAGTATAAAATCAATCTTGCACTTTTGGCTTTGAATTTTCCAGTAACCTGGTTCACAACTAACTTGGAATCGCAAAAGATGTCCAGCTTTGTGACTTCTAACTCCTTTGCGATCATTAGTCCGGCTATCAGGGCTTCATATTCGGAGTCATTGTTAGTGGCGTGAAACTCCATTCAGATAGCATAGGATATCAATCGTTTCTCGGGAGTTTCAAGCACTATTCCAACTCCGGATCTCTCGTCATTCCTAGCGCCATCAGTATACAATCTCCAGGCACTGGGATCGAGAAGTAATTTTGAGGGGTCAACTTCTTCGTTTGCTATATCCTCCTCCGGGACGGTAAACTCTGCTATGAAGTCGGCTATCACTTGCCCCCGAATTGACCGTCGGGGCTGAAAGTTCAGATCAAATTGACTTAACTCAATGTTCCATTTGAGTAATCTTCCAGATGCTTCTGGTCTCTGTAGAACTTGCTTGAGTGGATGATCGGTGTATACGGTAATGGGATGCGCCTGAAAATAATGTTGAAGCTTTCTAGAGGCGATAAGTAAACTATATGCCAACTTTTCTATCCTTGGATAATTACGCTCTACTGCCGTCAATTTTTTGCTCACGTAATATATAGGTCTTTGGACCTTATCTTCTTCTCTTACCAACGCTAAACTGATCGTGTGGGATGACACTGCCAAGTACACGAATAAGTCCTCGTGATCCATCGGCTTAGATAATATCGGAGGTTTCTCCAGGTGTCTCAGCAAGTTCTGAAACGCTTCTATGCAGTCGGGCGTCCATTTGAAGTGGCGTTTTCCTCGCTTTATCAATTCGAAGAATGGGATGCATTTGTCCGTAGCCCTGGAGATAAATCTGCTTAGTGCGGCTACTTTTCCTGCAAGGCTTTGCACATCCTTAATTTGCCTAGGTTCCTGAATGTTTCTGATTGCCGCGATCTGGTCTGGATTAATCTCAATCCCACGAGAACTGACGATGAACCCCAAGAATTTTCCGGAGGCGACACCGAATGAACATTTTGTTGGGTTGAGTTTCATCCCGTACTTTCGAAGAATGCCGAACACCTCTGCCAAGTCCGTAGTGTGATTGGAGGATTGCTTGGACTTAACCAACATGTCGTCGACGTATACTTCCATTGTTTTCCCGATCTGGTTATAGAACATTCTGTTCACTAACCGTTGATATGTAGCGCCTGCGTTCTTCAAGCCAAAGGGCATCACTACATAGCAATATAATCCCAGATCCGTAATAAAACTAGTGTGTTCTTGATCTGGAACGTGCATTGGAATCTGGTTATATCCTGAATAAGCATCCATAAATGAGAGAAGTTCATGGCCCGCCGTCGAGTCCACCAACTGGTCGATCCGGGGTAACGGAAAACTGTCTTTTGGGCAGACTTTGTTCAAATCCGAGAAATCGATACACGTTCGCCACTTCCCGTTGGCCTTCTTTACCAGGACTGGATTTGAAATCCAGTCTGGGTAGATCGAGTCTCTGATAAATCCATTACTTTTTAGCTTTCCAACTTCTTCTTTCAAGGCAGCGGACCTCTCTGGGCCCAGCATTCGCCTTTTTTGTTTTACCAGAGGATGTTTAGGGTTAATGCTTAATGAATGGCTCATGATTGACGGAGATATCCCGCACATGTCTGCGTGGGTCCAAGCAAATACATCTAAGTTATTTTTTAAGAAATTCGTCAGTTCTTTAGCGAGATTTGGATTTAACTGGGATCCAATCTTAAGGACCTTCTCTGGGTCACTATCATCGATCGGTACATCCTTAGTTGTCTCGTTGGGAGTCGCCATTCTGCCCCTAGGTTCTTGGTCCTCTCTGGGATCTATATCCTCGGGCAACTCTCTGGGCGACTCTCCTATGGTTATCCTCTTTAGTTGCTATAAGGTCTCTGCCCTTGTAGGGGGAGAAGCGCCCTTGGTTTCTATGTCCCCTCCATTGCAGAGTAGTTTTAGTTTTGCAACATAACATGCTCGTGCGGCAACTTGATCTCCTTTGACAATACCAACGCCAGCTTCCGTAGGAAATTTCAATAATAAGCACCAGGGGGCTATACAGGCTCTAAACTTTGCGAGGGCCGATCGGCTTAGGAAGGCATTGTAGGGTGATTCAACATCCTAAACCACGAAGGGAAGGATTCTCACTCTCTGGCGTTCTCCTTCCCCAAGTGTAACTGGTTACTCTACATAACCCATTGTAGCGGTGGATGCTACATTAAATCCACGGATCCATCCCTGACAGGGCTTCAAGTCTTTTATCTCGAGGTTCATCTGGTCGAATGTCCTTTTGAAAAGAATGTTGACGAAACTCCCGTTGTCCACCAAAACCTTATGAACAGTGGCCAGGCCAATAAATACTGTGATTACAAATGGATCTTCAGTCGGAGCATGGACTCCAATACTTTCTCGTTCTCGGAAAACGACATCGTCGGACATCATCTTTTGTTGCTTTATCGGGACGTTGACCTCGGGGTTGCTACACTCCCCTACCTCGAGGTGTTGCTTGGCTGCATTGACATACTGATCCAACGCCTTGGAACTGTGTCCGGCGAGATAAAGCCCTCCGATTACGGTATTGATAACGAGGTCTTTTCCCTTTTGCTGGGCAGTTGGCCTGACAGCAGGTTGATTCTGGTTCTGATTTGGGGCCTGTACGGCTTACCCCCTATCTCTGGGCGTTACTCTGTATTCATCTAATTTTCCTTCTCGAAGAAGCCTCTCGACTACATCTCTTAGGTGACGGCATTCATTTGTCGAATGACCATGAATCTGATGAAAGAGACAAAACTTCCCCGTTTCGCGTTCTTTCTCCGTCGACTCTCTGGGAGGTGGCCTCTTATTCTGGAGGACATTGTACGAGTCCATGAAGATATTTTCCAAAGTATCATTTATTGGCGTATAACTCTCAAAAGCCCTGGGACGAGTCCTTCTTTGGGAGTCGTTCCCTCGATTCCTCCTCCGGTTGTTGCCATTACTGTTATTATCATTGTTCCCTGACTGATGACCACCCTGATTCCGATTTCTGACATTAACTTCGACCTTCCCCGAGCTGTCTCCTGTCTGCTTGATGGCGGCATTGCTCTGGATTTCCTCCTTATCGACCGTTTTTGCCTTTCGGTTAGCATATACTTCTTCCCGGCGTAAATGTACGTTAGCTTTTTCGTAGAATAACCCTCTAGTATGGGGTGGCTTGCCAGCCAGGTATCTCCCAAATTCAGTGTCTTTATCTACTCCGTCAATCAGAGCTGCGACAATGGTTGGCTCGTGAGGATCTTTAACTTCAGTAGCGGCCAGGTTGAAACGGTCTAGGTACACCCTCAAACTCTCGCCTGGTCGTTGCTTGACAAGGAACAAGTCAATCACACTCTTTGTCTTTTGTGCGTAGATGCGGAACTGTTCCACGAACCTTTCACTCAACTCCCTGAAGCTGGAAATTGATCTTGCTGGTAAGCGAGTAAACCATAACAATGCTACATCCTTCAAGAATATGGGAAATGCTTTGCACTTGACAGCGTCAGAAGCTGCGGCAGCGTTCATTGACCAAGAATATCTCATCAGATGCTGGACGGGATCAGGTCTACCTGCGTAACGGTTCATCTGTGGCATGTTGAAACGCCTCGGGAAAGTCGCATCCAAAATATCATCAGTGAAAGGGGTATGACTGCGGTCAATTCTCCAATCTTCATTCCGTTGTCCACGGCTATCTGCCAGAATTTGATGGATCATAGCTGCAACATTTTCACTGGTCAGCGGAGGTTCGGGGTTAGTGCTTCTTGCTCGGTGGGGTTCTCTAATCTCTCTTCCGGGAGCAGTCACAAAATCCGGGGCTCGAATAGGGCTTTGTTGCCCCCTGTTACCATGAGCATTTGCATGACGATGGGGCTGAGGCCGTCTGTCCTGTACAGGGCTGTCCACACCCCGAGCTCTAGGAGTTGCGGCGTGATCGTTCACATTACGGTTTGAGGGCTCTGCACCCAGCGCCTCTTCTTCCCGTGACAGCAGGGTTCCAAATCGAAGCTGCTCTATGTTTTTGGGTCTCTCATATGGTCGCCACGGAGGTCTCGGCGATTCCTCTGACGAAGAAGAGTATTCTGGGGTGAGCGGACGAACTGGTGGCGTCCTTTGCCTTGCGAGATCATTAAGCCTTCTATCCATAGCGGTCAAATTTTGTCATAGAACGGAGCTTTCCTTCCTTTGAGCAGCCAATTCATCAATCAGTCTCTCCCACATTTCGGAAAAGCGAGAGAGATCCCCTTCAGTAACGGGAGCAGAAGGGTCATATTGATCATCATCACTTTCTCTTATGCGCAAAGAGCTCGAGCCAGGTCGAGCGGAGGGGCCAGGACGGTAAGAGCGAGCCAAAGGCTCCTTTCCAGGTCGAGTTGTAGTCCGATCATCAATTCGGATCGCTGTGGATCGAGGATGGTGGCTTGCAGCGCCCCCTGGGATCGATTCGTGGTCACGGTACGTGGGGGATTGGACGCGTTATCACGGGATCGAGTAACAACCCCTTCAGCAGTTCGGTTCGTCTCGTCCTCGTCGACTCGGATCGTGGTACCTTCATCGGATCGGTTCGCCCCTGGCGCTCCGCGATCCAAAGTTCCCTTGTTGCCTAGCTCATGCACACTTTCTTCAACTGCTTCATTCGTGATTTCATTGGTTCGTGAAGCGCGTACTTCCTTAGATCTCTTTACAGCCATGATATCAGATGTCGCTGGAATCTTCAAAGAACTGAATAGTGAAGTTTTGAGACTGTTTTCTCAGTGAAAGTACCAAAATGTTAGATCAAAATTTGGACCTAACACCCAAATTGTTCTGAATCTTATAGAGTTTTAACTGGAGAATGACGAAAAGGCAGAAAACACACAGGAATTATAGTGGTTCGGCGTTAACGAGCCTACGTCCACTTTATATGTTTTCGATTATACTTTGAATGCTAGTACAATCAATTATCTCTCTCTGCCTCACTTTTACAATTGTGATTTCTCTCAGTAATCTAGTAATAAAACTGATAAGAAATGGTAGTATGACAATAATGGCGGAATCAGAACTCAATATTGCCAAAGGATCCTCGAAAATGCCAAGCTCTGGGCTATTTATAGCTGATTTTGTTAGGCGGATCGCGGTTACATGTGGCACGAATCCCGAGAATATCGGATCGTATCGCAGCCGATGAGGAATTAGTCAAATTAGCCGTTGTGGATAGGTATCGCGATCCCCTTGAATATCGGATCGAGCAAAGGGGGAGAATCAGTCAAAATGACAGTTGGGGACACGTGTCGCTGGATCAGTGCATCTCGGATCGCCGAAGACTAGCTCGTGCTTGAACGGCTTAGAGGCTTCGCCGCGCATCAGGGGATCGGATCGGTCTGTACTGGGTAGTAGTGTATGTACGGATCGAGTCGCATAGAAGTGGTCGTATCGCTGATGCAAAAGGGGGCGATCCGTTGAGGTGCGATCCGATGAGGGGCGATGTTCTGGTGTGATCCGTTCCTTCATGTACTTTGGGAACGTAGTTTCATACTTTCTTCTTGTGAGTGAACCCGGGTGGCTTGGTCAAAAAGCTAGCCAACAGTAATATACTGGCCTTTGCACTTTGTCTTCTTCCCGGACCAAGGCGATGCTAACAGTGTGAGCCGATACTGCTAGATAAACAAATAGCTCTTCATGATCCACTGGCTTCGATAAAACCGGTGGTCTCTCTAGTAAGTCCAATAGATTTCGAAAGGCCTCAACACAGTCCGAAGTCCATTCGAAATTTTTCTTTCCCCTTTTTATCAAGTCAAAAAACGGGACGCATTTGTCTGTTGCTTTGGAGATAAATCTACTCAACGCAGCTACATTCCCTACAAGACTTTGGACATCTTTGATTCTCCTTGGTTCCTCAATGTTCCTTATCACTGTTATTTGATTGGGATTGATCTCAATCCCTGGGGAGCTCACGATGAAACCTAGAAACTTTCCAGATGCCACCCCAAACGGGCACTTCAAGGGATTTAACTTCATCCGATACTTTCGCAGAATACCGAACATCTCTGTCAAGTCTTGTGTATGGCTGGAGGACTGTTTCGATTTGACAAGAATATCGTCTACATAAACCTCCATAGTCTTCCCTATTTGGTTATAAAACATCCTGTTCACCAAGCGTTGGTAGGTAGCTCCAGCATTTTTCAATCCGAACGGCATGACCACATAACAATACAACCCCAAATTCGTAATGAAGCTCGTATGCTCTTGATCGGGCACATGCATGGGAATCTAGTTGTACCCGGAATATGCGTCCATGAAAGAAAGAAGTTCGTGTCCCGCCGTCGAATCCACAAGCTGGTCTATTCTAGGGAGTGGGAAGCTATCTTTCGGGCAGGCTTTGTTCAAGTCTGAAAAATCAATGCATGTCCGCCACTTTCCGTTTGAATTCTTTACCAACACAAGATTCAATATCCAGTCGGGATATGTGGAATCTCTAATAAATCCGTTCTCTTTCAGCTTCTCCACTTCTTCCTTTAGAGCTGCCGACCTCTCTAGGCCCAGCACACGTCTCTTTTGCTTTACAGGTGGGTGTTTTGGGTTTATACTCAGCGAATGACTCATGATGGATGGTGATATCCCACACATGTCGGCGTGGGTCCAGGCAAACACGTCCAGGTTTGCCTTCAGAAAGTCAGTCAATTCTTTGGCTCGGTGCGGATCCAACTGGGATCCAATCTTCAAAAATTTTGCTGGATCAGCTTCGTCAATGGGTATATCCACTGTCGTTTCGTTAGGAGTTGCCTTCCTATCCTCAGGTTCCTCATCTTCTCTGGGATCCAGGTCTTCAGGCATTCCCTTGGGCAACTCCTTCAGGGCTGATCCCTCTAATTGCTACGCCGAACCCTCCTTTGGAGGGGGTGAGGCACCTTTAGTCTCGATGTTGAGTCCCTTCATCAACACCTTTAATTCAGCAATATAACAAGCTCGTCCGGAGACTTGATCTCCTCTCATTACTCCTGTTCCGGCTTCAGTTGGGAACTTTAGCAATAAACACCATAGCGCGATACAAGCCCTGAACTCTGCAAGGGCAGGCCTTCCTAAATATGCGTTGTAGGGCGAATCTACATCCAGCACTACGAACTAAAGCATTCGTGCTCTTCGACGATCCCCTTTCCCCAATGTCACGGGCAATTCTATATACCCCATTGGAGCAGTCGATGCCCCATTGAAGCCTCGGATCCAACCTTTACAGGGCTTCAAATCTGCAGACTCAAGTTTCATCTGATCAAATGACTTCTTAAACAAAATGTTGACAGAGCTTCCATTGTCCACTAGTGCCTTATGAACCAGTGCCGGTCCAATGGTAGTGGTAATGACCAACAGATCTTCGGTAGGTGACTGGATTTCGGTATCGTCTCTGCTACGGAACACCACGTCATCGAACATTGTCTTCTGCTGTTTCACAGGGGTGATATCTTCTAGATCATCGCACTCATCCACATCTATGTGCTTAACTGCATTAACGTATTGGTCCATTGCTTTGAAACTATGGATAGCTGGATGGAGTCCACCTACTATGGTGTTAATGACAATTCCTTTGCCTTTCTGTTGCGCTGTAGGCTTGGGAGCGGACTGATTCTGGTTTGGGGCCTGTTCTCCTTGCCCCTTGTCTCTTGGGGCAACCTTATACTCATCCAATTTTCCTTCATGCAACAGCTTTTCAACTACATCTCTCATTTGTCGACATTCTTCGTTGAATGCCCATGAGTTCCATGAAATAAACAAAATTTTCCGGTTGCGATTTCTTTCTCTGTTGAATCTCATGGCGGCGGTCTTTTGTATTGCAAAACATTGTACCTATCTAAATAAATGTTCTTCAAAGTGTCATTCAGCGGTGAATAATTCTCAAAGGTCTAGAACCGGGGTCTTTTGTCAAAATTACTTCCTTGGTTCCTATTTCTTCTGTTACCATTCGCATTACGGTTGTTGTTGCCCCTGTTTCCATTATTATTATTTCCATTCTTGTTTCCCACATTCACTTCGACTTTTCCAGAACTTTCTCCAAACTGCTTTACGGCAACATTACTCTGGACAGCTTCTTTTGAGGCCACTCCAGACTTCCTCTTTCTGTTTTCCCTTGCTTCCTCCCGTCTTAACTGAATGTTAGCCTTCTCATAAAACAACTCTCTTATGGGAGGCGGCTTTCTAGAAAGGTAATCTCCAAACTCTGAATCAGGATCAACTCTTTCCATTAAGGCCATCAAGATGTTAGGCTTATGCGGGTCGCTGACTTCTGTTACAGCTAAATTGAAACGGTCTAGATATGACTTCAAGGACTCACCCGGCGCTTGCTTAATTCTCGATAGTTCAATAACATTCTTAGACTTTCGGCTGTGAAGTCGGAATTGATTCATAAAACGTTCACTCAATTCTTTGAAATTCGATATCGATCGAGGAGGAACTCGGGTAAACCATAGTAATGCTATGTCTTCTAAGTAAATCAAGAAATCCTTACACTTCACGGCGTCAAGGGCAGCGACAACATTCATAAGCCATGCGTATCACATTAAATGTTGTCCCGGGTCAGTTCTCCCGTTATATCTGTCCATCTGCGGCAGATTAAAACGTCGGGGGAACTGAAAGTTAAGAATATCATCACTAAAGGGAGTATGGCTTCGCTCAATGCCATAATCTTCATTAGTGTAATTTCGACTCTCAGACATGATCTGACGTACCATAGCCCATACGTCAGCATTGGTCAAGGGTTGTTCAGGCTCCCTGGCTCTGATGTTTGGGTTTCCTCTGGGCTCCTGATCAAGAGACGCCCTCCTTCTTCTAGCGGCTTCTGCTCTGCTTTGCTCCCTCCGTTCCCGGTCGATCTCGGGAGGAAGGGGCTGAAGCATTTGTCCCTGAGTGGGATTAGTGAGGTTAGGGTCTCTAGGCAAAACATGGGATCCCCGCATTGGTAATAGCATAGGCTCTCTCAAGCTCGGATCATTGGGTCCTAGTACACGAGCAGCGTCCTCGCGGGATCCCAAAGATCCGAAAGTCATTTGGTCCAAATTCTGAGGTCGTTCGAGCGACCTTCTTTCACAGGGCCATTCTTCCTCAGAAGAAGAAGACTGATCCATTGCAGTATGATGAACTGGGGATGGAGTTCTTTGTCTGCGGAGTTCGCCAATTTCCCTACTCATGATTCTCATCTTCTCTTCCATCATAAGATTGGCGCGCTCATGGATTTTCATAGCCTCCCTAGTACTCTCAAGCATGTCAAGAAGGCGCGAAAAATCTCCTTGGGTGACAGGCACAGATGGATTGATCTGGTTATTGGTCCTGGTGGCTGGAGTCGGAGCATTCGGAGGGGCTTGAGTACAGGTTCCAGCATCACCTAGTGTCGGATCGGATCGGAGTAGAGTAACCTGGTCGGATCGGTTCGGGTTGGGGGAGTGCACTTCTTCAATGTCTCCTACTCGGTTCGGATCGAAGCTCTTTCCACGTGGTCGATTCGGATTTCCTGAACCTGTCCGATCCACTCCTGTACTCTGCCCACGAGACCTTGTCACGACCGCGTTTTGCTGATCTTCACCAACTTCGTTCCCTCGACTGGTTTGAACTTCCTTGCCTTTTCCTTTGGCCATGGTTCTTCAACAATCAACCAACAAGTATTCAAAAGCGTCGAAAATTGGTGATTAACTTCTTTGAACTCAACGGTCCAAAAAGTAAAACGATAATCCAGAAAAACAGAGAATTCAAATTCTTCTCAGTGAAAGCACCAAAATGTTTGACCAAAAAGTGGTTCTAACACCCAAATTGACTAAAATTAAAATGAAATAAGATTGAAAATAAAAAAGAGACACAGGATTTATAGCGGTTTGGCGTTAAAAAGCCTATGTCCACTTTATAATCACTTTGCTTGATGATGTAGATGAAAATACAATGAGATATTCACTCAATTTCACTCACTTTTCATATACATTCACTCAATTATCTCAAAATTCACTTTGAACGATGATTTTGAATTGTTTGAAGTGCTGGAATTCGGTTCTCAAAGATGTTTGAATTCTCAGAGTGCCAAAAGATCCTTTCAAGTGACCCTTGGGGGTCTATTTATAGATGGAAACTTCTCCAGAATTCGGTTCGGATCGCATGCACGTGTCCACCATTCCATGAATTTCGGGATCGGATGAGTTCTGGTGTTGCCAGCACATCAGGTGAGTGGCCATCGTGGGTAGAAAGTGGGTGTAACTGCCCCGAATATTCAGGAGATCATGGTGCGGAGTAGCAGGGTGAACTGGGTTCGGATCGGATAGGGTAACAGAATAGGCTTTGGATCGGATAGGCTAACAACATGGGGTTCGGATCGGATCATCCGATCCGATCCGATCTGGGTTGAATCTTTCCTTGCTCACTTTGTCTCGCTTTGCTTTTCTTTGATTACCCCCGATCCGATCCGGTTTGATCTTTCAGCTTTGTGATGCTCCTGTTCTTACCTCTGTAACTCCGATAAGAACCGGATGTGTAACAGAGTTTCTTCTGTTTACTTGATCTTCTGACTTCTTGACTTTGTATAGCCTAGTTTACAAAGTAGGCTAACAGCTATTCTCAAATCCTTACAAACCAAAGATAAATGAGCCAAACCACCAACCGGATTTGAGACAACAATGGGATCTTCTATTATACTAGTACTAAGGTGTAGAGACTCAACTATGGAAGCAGATATAAACGAATGTGAAGCGCTAAAATCAAAAAAGAGTACTAACAGGATGATCAAAAAGAAAAACTAAACTTTACTATCTTTCTCTCAGGTACGCTGGCAGTGAAAGCATGCACTTGCCTTCCTGAAAATCCTGTCCTTTGTCGTTGTCCATGTCCTCCGGGCAATCCTTGATAAGATGCCCTGCCTCACCATGCTGAAAACAACCACTTGTCTTTTACTTCCTACAATTAAATGACCCGCTATACCGTAGAAAAAATACTTCCTCTTGTTGCGGGATCTATTATTTCCTCTGCCCTTCTTATATTCCAATCCCTTGTTTGTGATTCTTCCCCTTTGGCCTTTTTCTCTTTACCTCCTTTGTAAACCATGTTGACAAGTCTCTAAAACGTTCCCTCCATCGCATGGGAAACCCTACAAAGCTTAGAATTTTCCGCAGGTGAAACTACTACGACTATGGATGGTGGGCACTTCTTCGCCCTTTGATAGGTGTCGTAGTCTCATCGAGCCTACGGAACCATGTCGCGATGGGTTACCTCCCAGAAAGCCAGGAGCCCCAGAGACTCAAGAAAGAAGGAAACAAGGATTCAAACAGAGGATCAAAAGATAGTGCATATGGCTTTGGGGAATATGCCTTTAAACAAAACCTTTCTTTTGAAAATGCTTCTTCTAAAACCGTTTTGAAAATAAATTTTCAAATCTTTTATCTGATCTGGTAACCTTCAGCTCTGATACCAAGTGAAACACCCCACCTCCATTAAGGTCACTCACAAAGGGAATGCCTTAACTTCGGTGGAGAATTTTAGGTAAAAGATGCAGATAAATTACAAGACAAACAAAAAAAGCAGCGGAAAATAAAGTCATTTTATAAACAATGTGGTTTAGTTAAGCTTTTATAATAGTTATCTCAATCATACTTAAAAGTAATGCATAGAACTTCTATCTTGATTTAAAAACTTTCAAATATAAAAGAAGCATAAAAATAACAATGATATTCCCTAATAAAGCATGAACCAGCCATAGCCGCGGAAGAGAGAATCCAAAGCAATACATCGACTATCTTCAAGCTTGGAAAGAAAGCTGAGATAAGTGGTAACATTTCCTCCATGTGAACCGGGTGAGGGGGGAGGGAACGGAAGAAAAGAGGCGAAACAAAACTAGGTCAGACATAAGTCTGGCAAGTCCAGTGACTTTCAGCATATAAACAGGCAGAAGCATCATGACATGAATAAACTGAATATAAGACAATATCGTCAGAACAAGGATAACAAGATAACATACGATTAGTATAGATATGATAAGGCAAGATAAGCTGAATGCGCTTCTACTCTTTCTCTGCTTTACTACCTTGTTATTTTGATTTTTTATATCTCTGCACCACCTAACTATTGTCCCAACTAGTAATCTGTATAAAATGATAATATGATAACGTGATCCTAATCCTCGCAATTGTGGTAGCCTTCAGGTGTACATCTATTATGAGGATTCCACCTCAATCTACCTAATTTCCGTGAATGTGTTAGATGTACCATTACTACCCTATCGATCGGCTCCCTACTTGTATTAATTTCTCTTGTGTCTATGTCAGTCGGCCCTCTCTTGCGTGTAGATACCCTGTGTTGGTCCCACCATAAGGTGTATCAATCCTTATGATAGCAACCCGACACGATTCAAGATGCACAGTGTATAACTAATGGTACCCAGTGCCTGCTTTTTCCCACTCCGGAGTACGTGCATGCCCGTAAACCATCGGAACCTACACTGACGTACCCCCTGCCTTTTTTTTGACTGCTTATAATCAGCCCAGTAATTGTGCCCCACCCAGCCTAGTTCAGGGTACCATGATACATCTATGTGGTTACTGCTGAAATTGGTCCTCGTTACTAGGATTTTCTACTGGTTAAGTTTGTGGGCATATATATACAAATATTACCCATCTACACGAGATGTACTTAACCCTCCCACCGATTCAAGCATGTTTATTTAATGGTTAAGTTTGTGGTCCTATATATACTAATATTACCCACCTACACGAGATGTACTTAACCCTCCCACCGATTCAAGCATGTTTATTTAATGGTTAAGTTTTGTGGGCCTATATTAACTAATATTACCCACCAACCCGATATGTACTTAACCCTCCTACTGATTCAAGCATGTTTATTTAATGGTTAAGTTTTGTGGGCCTATATTTACTAATATTACCCACCAACCCAATATATACTTAACCCTCCTACCGATTCAAGCATGTTTATTTAATGGCTAAGTTTTGTGGGCCTATATTTACCAATATTACCCACCAACCCGATATGTACTTAACCCTCCTACACATTATATCATATTGGTTAAGTGTTGTCCATTCATGTTAACTTAACCCACCCATTCATCATGTCATGCTGGTTAAGTGTTTCTTTAAAACACCCCACCTCCATTAAGATCACTCACAAAAGGAATGCCTTAATTTCGGTGGAGCATTATAGGTAAAAGATGCCGATAAATTACAAGACAGACAATTTAATCAGCGACATATAAATTAAAACTTTATTTCATTGATAAACAACTTGTACAAAGACTGTTTTACAATACCAAAGTATCCTATCTTGCTTACAAAAATAAAGAAGCATAAAATGATTTCCCCAAGTAAAGCATGAGCCAGCCATAGCAGTAGAAGAGAGAGTCCAAGGCAACACGTCAAAGAATATTCAAGCTTGGAAAGAGTAACGGTCCAAACAAACCTGAGCTATTCCCTCCCTGACTACCTGGGGGGGGGGGACGGAAGAAAAGAGGCGAAAGCAAAACTAGGTCAGACATAAAGTCTGGTAAGTCCAGTGATTCCTAGTATTTAAATGAGGAAAAGGGTCATGACATGAATAAACTAAATATAATACTAAACCATAGTAACAAGATAGTATGGAATAAGCATGGGATATGGCAAGATAAACTGAATGTACCAATAAAATGATTTCTACTCCTTCTCTGCTTCGCAACTACCCTGTTTATACTGATGTCTATATCTCTGCACTACCTAATTGGTGTCCAAACTATAATCTATGATCATATGATAACGTGATCCCAATCCCCGTATTTGCGGTTGCCTTCAGGTGTGCTTATATTATGGGGATTCCATTTATTACCTAGATCTAATCTAGGGTTTACTATCGAGTTCTCACTAGATTCAACCAGGGTTTATGCTACCCAGGGCCACTGGGGTTTATGCTACCTATTGAACGCTTCTCAGATTCAGGGTTTACGCGACCTAGGTCGAACTAGGGATTATGCTACCTACTTTGTATTAAATTTTCATGTGTTGTGTCAGTCGGCCTTCTCTTGCATGTAGATACTCTGTGCTGGCCCCACCATAAGGTGTATCAAGCCTTATTGTAGTGACCCGACACGATTCAAGATGCACAGTGTATAACTACTGATACCCAGTGCCTGCTTTTTCCACTCCGGAGTACATGCACGCCCATAAACCGTCGGAACCATCAGCCCAGTAATCGTGCCCCATCCTGCCTAGTTTCAGGGTATCATGATACATCTATGTGGGTTACTGCTGAAATGGGTCCCCATTGCTAGAGTTTCATGCTGGTTAAGTTCGTGGGCCTATATATACAAATATTACCCACCTGTACGAGACGTACTTAACCCTCCCACCGATTCTAGCATGTTTTCGTAATGGTTAAGTTTTGTGGGCCTATATTTACTAATATTACCCACCTACCCGATGTGTACTTAACCTTCCTAAAGATCCAAGCATGTTTATTTAATGGTTAAGTTTTGTGGGCCTATATTTACTAATATTACCCACCTACCCGACGTGCACTTAACCTCCTACTCGTCAAGACGTGTTGGTTAAGTGGTTCTTGTTAACTTAACCTATCTTGCTTATCATGTTGGGTTGGTTAAGTGTGATTTATTAACTTAACCCCGTTCATTCATCAAGTTGTATTGGTCAAGTGTCAATAATCAATTCAAGTTAAATCAACCCACCCACCCGTCACGTCATGTTGGTTAAGTGTTTCCTTATGGTGTTAACTTGACCCTACATCAAACCATGTTATATTGGTTAAGTGTTGCCTTCTCGTGTTAACTTAACCCTTCACATACATCGTGTTATATAATTGGTTAAGTGTTTTCCTCTTGTATTACCTGACCGCACCACATGTCATTATATATTGGTTAAGTGTTACTTTAGTTAATTTAACCCTATCATTTGCTTAATTAACATGTTACAACGGTTAAGTGTCCTAAATTTACTTAACCTCACCCACTTGCCTAGTTAACAGGTTATAGTGGTTAAGTGTTCGAATTTTACTTAACCTCACCCATCAGTTTTGTTAAAATGTTGAATTGGTTAAGTGTTATATTAATTAACTTAACCCTACCAAATCTTGTCTTAGCTTTAATTCATTTATTAAAGCACCAACCACTCACATTAGACATGTATTGTTGCGATCACTGGATGTGTCAGTCGGTTCTGGGAAGCTTTACATCGCAACTCAGTCTAACCTCGGGTTCTTATTGGGCTCAATGCCTTAACCTCTCACATTAGATAGGTATTGTTGTGGTTACTGGACAGCCGGGCGGGTCTGGGCAGTTTTACACCACAACTCAATCTAACCTCGGGTTAGGCATATTCATATTTTCTACAATGTACACATATTTAGGACAAATTCTATATGTAAATTATTCCTAATTTACTTATGCCATAATTACTCTTTTAATGTACATTATCAACACTTATTATTATGGCATACTTTCCCTATAAATCATGTTTATAATTTTTGGTATGCAAATTATACAAATTAAGTGTCACTAACCATGATTATGCTAAACATGAAAATTACAAGTAATTTCAAATTATTAATCAGAATAGGCTATACCCTACCTTCCCAAACTCGCCATAATAGTCATGCCCAAAACCACTATGTCATATATTTGGTGTTCCACATCTAGATTTAATATTCCTATTTACATTTTACACTCAATCTAGATTAAAAATCATGTTAAAACTAGATTTGATATTTTAGTTTATAGTTTATGCCCAAAACTTGGTTTACATGCCAATTACATACTTTGCGGCCAATTAACAATTTACCATTTACGCTCAAGTCTAATATGCATGTAAATTATTTACTATTATGGCCAATTCAGATTATGCCAACATATTTATTATGCCAGATTAACTTAATTAAGCTACGCACAAATTCCCGCACCGTAATCGTACGTATGACATGATTTCACAAGTTTCTAAGTACTCATGAAATGAAATTGACCAAAGGAATAGGGGATAAGCATGAGAATTGACATGAAAGAAAAAAATGAACCAAATACAAAAATAATGGTTACAATAGGCTGTATGTACATAACAGTGAATAGGAATAAACTAGACAAGTTACACCCTAAATATGAGATCCAATGTAATCAAGGGAGACATAGGTGAGTTGATCCAACATAATGCCGGTTCGGTGTACAATCATGATTTGTAACTATAGCGTTATGGGCATAAGCAACTAACCATAATAGTCATAGGCAATTAACCACAATAGTCTCAGGCAATTAACCACAATAGTCCTAGGCATGGTCATAGGTGGTTGTCTCATAGTTATGAATCATAGTCATAGACAATAGTCTTATGTTCGTAGTCATAGGAAATAATCTTATGTTCATAGTCATAAGCATTAGTCTTATGTTCATAGTCATAGGCATAGGCAAAAGTCCCATAGTCATAATCTTTTGCAATTAGCCATAATAAGTTCTAGGCCACAATCGAGAATCAGATCCAAAGGCATAGATAACGTTAGATTTGACATAAGCATGAATCAAAGATAATTAACTTGCTAGTAGGCACAGTTCTATATTTTAATTTACTACATTCACGAGTCCAATTACACGTTCAAATCAAAGGAATAACCGAACTTATAGTGATCGGTTTAGAAAAGGCGATTTGCTATGATTTGCATGGCGTTGCTCAAAGCCGTTGAATTAGCCTTTGATTCCCTTCTTGAAGCTTTAACTTGATTTAAATCTCTTCTTGAAAAACTTGAGCAGCATAACCTTGTCTTAGATTTATATATTATTTTATTTTAATTAGAATTAGAGCAGGGTATAGACGTAGAGAAGTTGTGTGGAGAAAATATGAGGCCTTGGGGTGTTTTTATAGCTGTTTGATCAATGTATAGGGCCAAAATCGCGTCCAGGTTCAAAAATGTGAATTCTTCCCAGATCTGGGGGTAGGTCGACCTCCCTTGGGGTAGGTCAACCTCCCTTGAGGTAGGTCGACCTGCCTGGGCGGGAATTTTCCCGCCCAGCCCAGTTCTGCGATTTTTGAATTTCTGAGCTGGTTCTGAATTTTTGTTGAAACTTCTGAACGTCATAACTCCTTCATACGGAGTCCGATTTACGCAAACTCAGACTCTATCTCAAGCAAAATTTCGAGATGAACGCAATGGCGTAACCCATTTCCCTTAATTCTTGTTCTAAAAATTATTTACACTTTAATTTGTGAAACTTAATGTTACAGAATTACGGGGTGTTACATTCTTATTCGCTTAACCCTCCTCACTTATCGTGTTGGATTGGTTAAGTGTTTTTTGTTGACTTAACCCCATGTGTTCATCATGTTGTATTGGTTAAGTGTCATCAATCAATTCAAGTTAACTTAACCTACCTACTTGTTATGTTACTTTGGTTAAGTGTTGCCTTCTTGTGTTAACTTAACCTTACCACAAATCAAGTTATATTGGTTAAGTGTTGCCTTCTTGTGTTAACTTAACCCTTCCCATTCATCGTGTCATGTTGGTTAAGTGTTTCTTATTAACTTAACGCTCCTCACTTATCATGTTGGATTGGTTAAGTGTTGCCCTCTTGTTTTAACTTAACCTTACCAGAAATCAAGTTATATTGGTTAAGTGTTTCTTATTAACTTAACCCTACCCATTTATCATGCTATACTAGTTAAGTGTTTCCTATTAACTTAACCCTAGTCATTTCTTAGCATGTCTTATTCATTAGCATTAATTTAGTTATTAATGCACCAACCTCACATTAGATATGTGTTGTTGCGGTTATTGGATGTGTCGGGCGGTTCCGGGAAGTTTTACACCACAATTTAATCTGATCTCGAGTTTTTCTTCGGCATGATGCACTAACCTGTCACATTAGATATGTATTGTTATGGTTACTGGATGTGCAGGGCGGTTTCGGGCAGTTTTACACCACAAGTCAATCTAACCTCGAGTTAGGCAAGTTCATCTTTATTTTACACATTTACCACATATACCCAAATCTAGATTTTACATGTTAATTACCAAATTCACCAAAACTAGTCATGTTCCAATTCCCAAGTTATGCCCAACAAATTTCCAATTTCAAGTAATTAATCAAAATTGGCTATACCCAATCTTCCCTAAATTTACAATAATAGTCATGCTCCAAAATCACAATATACACTATGCTTGGCGTTCCAACTAATAGTTATTCCCAATCTAAATTTAATATTCTATTTTACAGCTTATGCCCAAAACTAGTTTTTTCACGCCAAATTACATACTTTGTCATTCATGCCAAATCTAGGTTTAATATGTCAAATTACATATTCCATAATTCATGTCAAATTACCCCAAATTGCATCTTAACAGTCATGCCATAATACTTGTTACAAATTATGCCAAATAAATGTCAATTTCATGTTATACCCAACTACCCCCGCATTCCATGCAAGATTCATGAAATAAGCTGAGAAACAATATGGAACATAAGAGGCATAATAATAGGCATATGACGATAAGAACTATTGGTCCAATAAATCTGATATACCAAATTGACAAGTTTTGCATAGAATACATCGCAGGCATATAGATATGATATGAATATCATTATGAACCATCACAGACGTATAGGTTTGACAAGAGTTACATCATGAACTTAAACAGGATTACAATTCCGATATACAACAAGGATAGATATGATTGGACCAATTCCATTATCAATAATGATTCCCAAAGGCATATAGGAGCACGGATTCAAATGAAAGGATTACTTATATCAGGCATAAATCTAATGGATTAAATTTGAATAACACCGCAGGCATAAATCTAATAGATTAGATTTGATAAATCTGAGAGGATTATCTCATAATCTAGTATAGCTTGGATCTAGATTATTACATGCCAAGAGTTTCAATTAAGAATTCACATCTGAAAGTAACTTGAACTTACAAAAAGAGAATGATTCTTGTATTTCTGGAATCTGTTTTCTGAAACTGAAAAGCAATATCTTGACGAAGACTATCTAATTTTTATTTGATTCGTAGCTCCTAACTTGCTTTCTAATTGAAGAAGAGATGGTGGCTAGGCTAGGACGATCATGGACAACATGGTGGCTCTTGGAATAAATTTGTGTGATTTAGGATTGAGGACTAGGGCTACTTTTATAGAGGTTTAAACTTATGTGAGCTGTTAGATCATCCTAGGAGCAATCACAACCATCCAGAATAGATAGAGTTATCCAGAATTGCCACTTATGCCCTTATGACTCAGCAGCAAGTCAGAAAAGACTCAGCAATAGGTCAAAAATCGTCACAGTTTGGATCTGGGCGAGGGGGTTGGTCGACCCCCAAGTCGACCTGTATAGGGGAGGTCGACCCCCTACTCGACCTTGCCTGGGGCAGGAAAAATCCCGCCCAGCCTGCTTCTTTGCTTTTGTTTGAGTTTTGAATTTAAATCTGAGCTGTTTTAATTTATTTAAATTCCTGAAACTTCTGAGGGACATAACTTCTTTATACGAAGTCCGATTTATGAAAACTTGGACTCGATTCCAAGCAGAATTTCGAGACGAACGCAATGGCGTAACCATTGCCCATAATTCTCACTTCAAAAATTAAGTATTCTTTAATTCGTTCTTTTAATATTCTTAGAAAATACGGGGTGTTACAATCTCTCTCCTTCATTATTCGGTTCCAATGTGTCTTGTTCTCGAGCTTTGTAAACCAAAGCTCTGATACCATGCTCACATATTAATTCCAAAATTCATGAAATTTGAAACCTAACAATAATTTGGAATTCCTAATCCAACAAAAGTGATTTCGTCGAAAATGAAGGTCATTTGCAAAATGGCTATTTTAAAGGGCTATATGTTATATTTAAAAAAAATCCATAGTTACTATTTTAAATTTTAAATTGAACATAACTTTCAGTTTATATTTTGAAATCTCAGTTTCTTACATTCGTTAGAAAGATATAGTTAAACAAATTCAAATATTTCTGGTTTTACTGAATTCTGATTGATTTTGAATTTTGTACATTCATTTGAAATTTAAAATCAAAATTTCAAACTACCACACCATTTCAAGCTCGTTTTATAATTAAAATAAATTTATACATTCTAACTTCGATTTAAATAAATTTTTAATCATTATTATTTAAAATAAATCATTTTAATGCATTAAAATTGCCAAAATAGAAATTTTGAATTGGTTCAAAATTTATGGGTTGTTACATTGAATAATCATTAAGTAATGATTTTTGAGATAATACTAAGTGGAGGTTTGATGAATCTTTAATTAGATCGAAAGGTGAATAAGGTAATTAAATTTACCAAATTCTAGAAATGTTTGAGAATGAAGTATCACCAGTTTTACTCCATGCGATAGTTAAATCTTTAATTAGATTTTAAAGTTAAATGGTAATTAAATTTACCGATAACATAATGGGTGCTAGATATGGGGTATTACCCGTTTTTCTCCATGGGATGAATTGGTTGGGATTGGGATAATAAAATGAATGATTACTTCGGTTAGGCTCGTTAATCCCGACTAGTTGATAAACCTTAATTTGTTTAAGTTGTGAAAAGATATTATAAATCTTTTGAAATGATTTCCAAGAATATTTGAATAAAAGAATATTATAGTTTGGAGTGAGGCATATGATGTGTTTTTATAGCACTTGATGATCAGATACGCGAGTTATTCGGAGAGACCGAGTTTAACCTATTCAGAATAACTGATACGATGACTAAAAGTCGAAGATATTGAAGGCGGTGGTTGAAGACCGGCGATCTCCACATCGAATGGATTACTACTGATGCCCTGGATTTGGGTAGCTTCCATGAAGCGGTAATTGTGGTAGTTGTCTAGACGTACTTGTTGATTGTCGAATATGCGCGGGTCTCTCTCCTAAATTGGACATATGGGATGAGAAATAAGGTGTCTTCGGCTTCGTTCAGACCCAGAACGGACTTGCAAATGGATTGTATGTCTGACATTGTATTCTTTTTGTTGTATTCGTTGATCTCTACTAATATATATCTGTTTGGTGGCAGATATTTTATTCTCTTACTTAACATCCTTCTTTGAGATGTACGAGCTTAGAGGTTATATATTTGTAGATGTCAGTCATATGGTATGAATTGACAATGTGGCATGTTGAGTTGTAGTGATCCAAGCTTTCGTTCAAAAGCAGAGCTTGGTGGATGATGATCAAAGCATAGCTATAATAGAGCATAGCTTTGTGTAGCGTTAATTCGCCAGCCTCACACCCCGGTATGATGGTGAACTAATGGTTAGATCAGTATACTTTCGAGATGAGGATGAGCAACCTACGGATTCATATTTGACAACTTTTAGGGTTGTCACAGATTCGGTCGACCAAGATGTGATGGGTATGGTCGGTCCACACCTAGAAGGGATAGGGCTTATACCCGTTTCCCAGAAGGATAGAGTATGCGGTGTTTTCCAAAGTCTTGGACGTAAGTCGTAGTGATACTCGTAATCCTGTATACAGTGTGGACGTGTATTACAGTGTTTTCCAAAACCCTGGATGTAAGCCATGGAGTAATACATTACGTGATCGATCTTTCGAATCAGTAGTCATCATGACGGAAATCCAACTTCCAAATACGAGTTTTCGGTTTTAGTTGTAAACCTATATGGCGACATAGCAGGATGGGGTATTATGTCGTCTATGATAAATACATTTATGTTTGAAGTTGATTTCTTCACTATGCACTAATGATAATAAAAGATAAATTTCACTTACCATGGATATTTGGTCATTACAAGGTAAAACTCTATCCTTTGGTTTGTGTTGCTTTGTGAGATGGAACCTGAGTCTTATAATAGCTTCATTGTTCTTTTATTTAGCATTGCGAGTTTTGTTTTATGGTATTCATGGGATAAAACCCGTTCCGTGCCATACAACGTAGTCCCGCGATTTACCTAACTTCAAAATAAAGTTAATAAATGTTTTTAGTTCCCACACCAGTCCCATGACTAACTCAGAGTTTATTGTTTTCACCTAAACTCTGGATGCCCATATTTTCCACACGGGCAACTAGTAGTTTTAGTTTTCGTAGATACTTCTTTTCACAAGATCCTAGATTACAGTTGGAGCTATATTCAGAATGCTTTGTATCCGCGTATTTCTTTCAGTTGTGGTAGTTGATATTTTCCGCTGCACATTATATTTATATACATATATTTCCGCTGTTTTGTAATTTAAATCTCTAATATTTTGCACTGTATATTATTTATTTTAACTCTGATGTTTTGTACTCTGATGTAAATTGTTGTGATAGTAATGAAATGTTCTCATGTTTATGTTCTGATGCGTCCTGTTCTCAAAGCAGTCCGCCTTCTTATTCGGTTTAAGCCGGCCGGGAAGTTCGGGTCGCTACAAGGGAGCCATAATAGTAAATCTCGGACCCCAAAGTCCAGGCCTCCAGAAACTCGAACCCCCTCATCTCTCCTAGGAAACTCGTAACCCTCATTGCGATACGAAATTCGTACCCCGTGGTGTATGAGTTTCGTGTCCCATGGGGTACGAAATTCGTACCCCGAAGAGCACGATGATTTCTAAATCAAACTTGAAGGAGGCGAGGCTTAGAGGGACTCGAGATCTAGGGGTCAGAAACATCAGCTTCAAGATGATGGATATGCATAGTTTTGAGGGGCTGTGACGCTCTTGTCCACGTGACCTTTTCCCAGCTTGTTTCCTTATCATGGTGATACTTTGGGCTATAACATCACACGATATGTTGATTCGAGCGTGTCTTGTGAACTTTTGGGGACTGGACCAAAAGGCTGATTAACACATATACCACTTAATAATATGATGTGTGATAGTCATTACAAAGTGAAAACACTTGTGTTAGCTTTCGGTCTGTTGTACCAAAAGGTAGATACTTGTATAAAAGATTGCATGTTGTATTGGAAATATGACATTAATCTTAGGAACGACAAAATATGTAATAAGGAAAGATACAACCAAGAAAAATGAAAGTAAATTCCATACAAAAGAATGCATTATTTATCGATCATCTCTAGACTTCAAAGGCTATATGCGTCCATAATCACGGCACATCATATGTGATGGAAAAATGTGATAATACTAGAGGATGGAACCTTGGCACATTAGTGAGATTCAGAAGCATAATAACATTTTAATAGATCGTATCCCTTTTTTGGTGCAGAGAGCCATAACATCAGACTTGGTTTCTGATAAGTTTTCACCGTTCTCTTAGTTTGGTGGTAAAGGTTCATCTTAGTGTAGTTACTCCTTATAGTTTATGTAACAACCCGGAAAATCAGAACCAATTTAAAATTTTTATTTTGGCAATTTTAATAAATTTTGGATATTTAAAATGATTTATTTTAAATAAAAATGACAAGAAATTTATTTTGAGTAGAATTAGAATGTATTTATTTATTTGAATCGACGTTAGAATATAAATATTTATTTTAATTATAAAAGGAATTGAAAATGGCGCAGTAGTTTGAAAATTCAATTTCAAATTTCAAATAAATGTACAAGATTCAAAATAAACCAGGTGTTAGTGATACCAAAAGCATTATAATCTATTTGAAAATATCTTTCCAACGAATCTGAAAAATCAAAATTTCATAGTAGGAATAAAAAGTTATGCCCAATTGAAAATTCAGAATAGTCGCTATGGAAATATAGCCCTTAAAAATGAAAATTTTGCTAACGAACTTCGTTTTCGAAGAAACCACTTTTGTTGGATCTGTGATGTCAAGTTATTGCCTGATTCCAATTTTCATAATTTTTGGAATCAATATGTGAGCGTGGCGAAGCAAAACGTGTTTTGATAGTTTCAGTCAATTTGGATCAACCAGAAAATATCCATTTTTCAAACGGCCCCCAAATTCGATGAAATTAGTTTTGTTCGGACCATATCGTCAAAACATAGCTAGATTTATTTTTCTGGAATTTTTAGAATCAGTATGTGGCCCCGATAAATTAAAATGTGCATTTGAATTTAAATTATATAGATTTAGATTTTAATTTAAACGAAAACTGATCGAAATGTTAGAACTGGGTAATGAAACATATCCCATTGCGTTCAGGATGGGGGTAATTAGATAGCGGCGATAGTCGATGGGTTCGATTTCGAGCTCGAAATAAAAAGTTGCTTTTTGAAATTTAAATATAATAAAATATATAAATTAAATAAACCCCCTCTTCTTCTCTCTTCAAAGTCAACCCCCTCCCCCCGCGGTTCAAAACCAAAATAGATCGAAAATTAAAAAAGAAAAAGAAAAAGGAAGAGGCGGAGCCACCATCGCAAGCCCCCTCCCGCGCCTCCGCCTACGGCGATGGCCCATCTCGCCTAGCGCCTCCCTCCCCGCGTCGTTCCCCTTCTCCTCCCTCCCTCCAATGCAAGAAACCCCAAATCGAACAGAACCCCCACACCCTAGCTCCCAAACCACCGCTCCATCTCCATTGTCGCCGTCACCTCGACCTAGTGCCACACCCCGACCGCCAACACTGCCCCCTTACAATAGCGAAACCCCCCTCTCTGTAAATTACTATGAGTATTTTAATTATTTTGTTTATTTTAGTTTAGTTAATTTAAATATAAAAAAACATTGGTTTGAAAATAGGTTTGTTATTTATATGATAACGATATAAAAATATATGATTTTTATTCATATTGCTATGGTATAAAAATATAATTTTTATAATAAAAACTAGATTTTTATTGTAGAAAAGTTTGGATTTTTATATATGCAGCGATGAAAAGATTTGATTTTTTTTATATTTGAAAAGATATGATTTTTATAATTGGAGTAGAGATATAAAAATTGTATTTTTATATATGTGTATAGCGTCATAGAAATTCGATTTTATATTTATAACGGCATAATAGAAAAATGATTTTATATATAAAAATGTGTTTTTATAGACAGTGACAAGATAAAAATTCAATTTTTATTTATGTGAAAGTTATCATTTTTATTATATGAATAACAAAATAAAATTGTGATTTTTATTTTTATTTGAGCAGTATAAAAACGTGATTTTTATATATGGCGTAGCGAAATAAAATTATGATTTTTATATACATCGCATTGAAATAAAAATATGATTTTTATATACATCGCATTGAAATAAAAATATGATTTTTATATACATCGCATTGAAATAAAAATATGATTTTTAATATAAATTTCGTGAAAACAGATTGCGTTGGAATCAGAATAGCGAATCTGAGCGACAATAAAGCACCGTAGAGTGGAAACCAAAGTTGAGAACTCCTCACTTAATTTATTTTCTAGTTAAAATATATACTAGGATGCTGATGGTGCTTAGCAGCACCCGACACCCGTCGTCCATAGACCATGGACGACTTGTTTGTTTGTTTGATTGTGTTGTGAAAATTGATTGTGTGATGTGGAATGGAATAAATAAAATATTCATATGTTGAAATAAATATTTTATCATTAAAAATATAATTTTTAACGTGTATATGAATAAAATAAATATTCATTTACAAATTGGACAATTTGTATATATACACACATTTGACGGATATTGATTGGGACGATAAATTTTACACATCGCCCAACTACACAAATAAAATCTGTGTTTGATTGTTTGAAACCCCACATGGGTATTGGAATGATATATGACATACACTAGTCCCAATGATTAGCGGTATTGAAACACCCCACCTCCGTTAGGGTCACTCTCAAAGGGAATGCCCTAATTTTGGTGGAGGTTTATAAGTACAAGTCACAGATATACAAGACAGATATAAGAACACATATTTGTAAACAGCGGAAGAACAACAAACTTTTATTCCATAAAGTCAAATACGTGTTACAACAACATCCTTTCCAAAAACATAACATAACGCTTTCATAATCTGTCTTGAGTACATTATTTAAAGAAGCATAAATAAAACATAGATAAACTGCAAAAGCCCCATAGTGGATTGTCCAAAGCCATAGTTCAAAACAGGAAAGCCCAAGCAATACATTTCTCTTCTTCAAGCTGGATGTTGAGGCTGGTCAAGCTGCTGTGTTCCCTCACTGAGGACCTGGGGGGGGGGGGGGGGGGGAACGGAAGGAAGAAGACGAAAGAAAAATAGAGTCAGACATAAAGCTTGAGTAAGTCTAGTACTACTTTGTCTATGAATAAAGAACTGGGTATGATAAGTAAAACAGGAAGTGGGCAACATTATAAACTTGGTTAAGTTATCTAGGGTCGAATATACTATCGTACCCCATGTTAATCTCTGAACCCATATAAACTAGTTTCCAATTTGCACCCCAAAATCAGGGTGATGTGATCCATTCTACGATGATCGGCTCCTACTCGCATAGTTCCATGTGTCTTACGGCCCCCGATGTCTGTAGTTACCTATGCTGGTCCCACCATGGGGTGTATCAAGTCCCATAGTGGCAACCCGACACAACCTTAGAGTGCACAGGTATGCTACTGGTGTCCAGTGCCTTATTTTTCTGCGCCGGAGTGTGTGCACGCCCGCACTCCATTAGAACCTACACTGCTACACCACCGCCGTCGATTTGACCTCTTACAATCAGCCCAGTAATCGTGCCCCACCCTGCCTAGTTTCAGGGTATCCTGATACACCTTTTAGGGTTACTGCTGAAAAGGGTCCCCCGTTACTAGGTTTTCTATCTCTAGCCAACATGCTAAGTTGGTTAAGTGTTTCCTAACCTAACCCCACCAGTCCGTTTAGTTTAGCATGTTCCTTTTTGATTAAGTCTTTAGTCCACTTAATCCTAACAATCCTGACTCAGCCTTAATTGTCTTATTAAGGCCCGGACCTCTCACATTAGACAGGTATTGTTGTGGCTGCCTGTTGCCGGTTGGTTCCGGGCAGTCTTACGCCACAACTCAGCCTAACCTCGGGTCCTTGCTGGGCTCCATGTTTAACCTCTCACATTGGATAGGTATTGTTGTGACTACTGGACAGCCGGGCGGTTCCGGGCAGGTTTACATCACAACTCAATCCAACCTCGGGTTAAACACATCGTATTTTCTACATTTACATATCTTGTCATTCTTCTTTATTTATATGTAAATATTTGCGGCCCATTATTAAGTAAATGGTGTAAAGGTTACACCAATCATGGGCCCAACCCATACTTGAATTTGGGCCCTTCTATTTTATATTTTCATTCATTAATTAATTTTAACCCAACGTTATTTTCCCCCGTTTTACACGTTCGTTCATATATATTGGGCTTAGCCTTTTAAAGCCAAATTTAGCCATGCGAAAGGGAAGGCTTATGGCGTATACACAAAGAGGGGAAAGTGAGCGCATGAACTTGCATATGACGTTGGAAAATACATAATAGAAATTGGTGTACTTGCATAGTGGTGACATGTATTTTGGTCATAAAACATAGGTGACATAAATCAAGGCATGTAAACTTGCATAGGTTTAACTACAACATGAACCTATATTCTTATTTAGGCATAATGTCAAACATAAGCATGGCCTAAATACTTCTAGCATAAACATGGCATATTGTCAACATAAGCATGGCATAAAATACTTCTAGCATAGGCATGGCATATGGTCAAACATAAGCATGGCATAAATACTTCTAGCATGAACATAGCATAATTCAACTTAATCATGATTTAAGCATAATGATGCATAAATATTCCTAAACATGGTGTTTGCTTTAAACTTGCAAAAAGGGGATTTTTGAGTCCAACCTAGCCATGTCTCACATATGTCATTTAACAACATAGAACTAACATGGATTTCAATTATGCCTAATATTATTCATAGTCTAGCCATATTAATGAGTTTTGCAAAAGCATGGTTTAATACATGGATTATGGTGTCAAAATTTCAACATAGTTTCATATGAACTATAATAACCAAACTTGTTCAATTACTTGCAAAATGGTTTATGCATAAAATATACATCATGATAGTATAATAACAAAGCCCAAATTCGCATAAATTTCAATCAACTACATACATGTAGCTTCAACATAGATAACATAATTTGCGCAATATTCCAAACGTAAACTTGTATAGAACTACCGCATGTAGTTCTTTATAACATAATCCATAAATATCCAAACGTATATAAATTGATAAGAACGCATAAATATGAATTACTTCCATTGCCACAATTCAAGCATACACATCAACACAGTTGTTTATTATACCAAAGTAATACTCTACTTACAATGGTTGCGGCGAATTCTCTAATTAAGAGATATGATTCCTTTGTTGAATTGATTAGCTTTAGGTTGCTTGAATTGCTTTAGGCTTTAGAACTTTCTTCCTAACTCTCTCTCTAGTCGGCGGCTAATCTTTGTCGTTCCTCAGCAACATGGCGGCTATAATCTTATTTTGAATGAATAGATTAGGGTTTAGTCTAGGGTTGTTTATATAGAGGTTAGGAATTGATTAGGACCATTGATGTTGATTAGGACCATTGATGTTGCTAGGTTAGATCATAGCCATTCATTAGGAAGAGAGACCAATAAAAACCCGCCACCTAGCCCTAATGACAAAGCAGACCACAGAAATTCGACCATACACCGACCTGGCCAGCCAGGGCTAGACCAGACCTGGCCAGCAGGTCATTTTTGACCTGGGCGCACTTGGCAGGTGCGCCAGGTCAAAAATGCACTGGCGCACTTCACAGGTGCGCCAGTTCATTTTTGTTCTGGCGCACTTCCCAAGTGCGCCAGTGCATTCTGGCCCTTTTTCGGTTTTTCGCCCAACTTCGTTCGTCCGTAACTTCTTCATACGATATCCGTTTTTCGAAAACTCGGACTCTATTTCGCGTATTTTTCCGAGACGAACGCAATGGCGTATCCCGTTTCCCTTAGTTCTTTGATTTGAAATTAATTATACTTTAATTTGTGAGTTTCACAGTCATAGAATTCGCGGGGTGTTACATTCTCCCCCACTTAAAAGGATTTCGTCCCCGAAATCTTCAAGCTAGGAGGAATGTATATCCTAACATCCAATCATCCATCTACTCATCCATCAAACACGAGCATCCATTGTCCTTAAAAGACTTCTAATGCTTCATGATCATATGCGAAGTGTGTGTGTATACATGTACTTATCTAATGCAAAAATCAGGCGGTCTACTGATTCAGTTGACCTCCTTAATGCGAATTATGTAAGTGCCATGAATCCATTATGTATGCAAATTTTCCTATTCATGATTCTACATGAGTGCACAATCATTCAATACAAATGCAACATCCACATGACAACACATTAAAGTTCAACCACATACGAATGCAAACATATATATGCATATGCAATATGAAGTGACTGAGCCGATCTAACCCTAGATTGTGTGTGTATATGCAACCACGAGCAACCACTAGCAATCACTTGCAACCACTTGCAACCATCATACATAACATGTTTCAATTACATGTTTCCATCCAAAAAGATTCTACCTAAAAGATAATGTCGAGGAAATATACCTAAAAAGATAGATAAAAGCGCAACTTAAGGAAAATGAAAGATCAAGGATGTACCCTCGAACAGGAAAGGGTAGGAAGTACGTATTCTAGCTTCAGTTTCCCAAGTCGCGTCTCCCTCGGCGTCGCTCCACTGAACTTTGACGAGCTTGACTTCACGGTTGCGTAGCTTCTTCACTTCTGTTCCTAAGATGCGGGTTGGAACTTTCCTTATGGTTGCTTCGCGTTCCACTTCGGCCTCTTCGAGGATATTCGGCTCTACCACTTCAGCAGACTCATGTAGACATCTTCGGAGATGTGAAACGTGAAAGACGTTGTAGACTCCAGCCAACTTCTCGGGTAACTCTAATCTATAGGCCATTTTCCCAATCTTCTCGATAATAGGGAATGGCCCTACGAATCTCGGCGCTAGCTTTCCTGTGGTTCCAAAACGAACAACGTTTCTTAGTGGTGATACCTTGAGAAAAACTCTGTCTCCAACTTCGAATTCAAGGTCGGTCCTCCTCTTGTCGGCGTAGGACTTTTGTCTGTCTTGGGCCGTCTTCATCCTTCTTCGTATTAAGTCTACTTTCTCTGAGGTCTCTCGGATCATATCTGGTCCAAGTATGAGCTTATCCGTGGACTCCCACCAACAAGTGGGCGATCGGCACGGTCTCCCATATAAAGCTTTGAAGGGCGCCATTCCTATGGTTGCTTGATAGCTGTTGTTGTAGGCAAATTCCACTAAAGGAAGGTGGTCTTCCCATGTACCTCCGAAGTCAAGGACGCATAGCCTTAAGAGGTCTTCCAAAACTCTGTTCACTCTCTCCGTTTGGCCGTCGGTTTGGGGATGATAGGCCGTGCTCAAGCATAACTGCGTTCCTACTGCTTCTTGCAGACTCCGCCAAAACTCACTGGTGAAGATGGGGTCTCGGTCACTAACAATGCTAGATGGTATTCCATGGAGTCGAACAATTTCCTTGAGGTAAAGTGATGCTAGGGATGAGGCAGTTCTCTTACTTTTGACAGGTAAAAAGTGGGCGCTTTTAGTAAGCCTATCCACTATTACCCAAATGCTAGTGTTGCCTCTCCTAGACCTAGGCAGCCCATCGATGAAGTCCATTGAGATGCTATCCCACTTCCACTGCGGGACCTCTAGAGGATGTAGTAGTCCGCCAGGCTTTTTCTGTTCCGCCTTAACCTGTTGGCACACCATACACTTAGAAACGAACTCCGCCACGTCCTTTTTCATGCCATTCCAAAAGAAAGTCCTTTTTATGTCTTTGTACATTTTATCCCCGCCTGGGTGTATCGTCATCTTGGAATGATGCGCTTCCTCGAGAACCCTCTTTATTAAATCGTTTGTCTGTGGGACGCATAGTCTTCCGTCTCGCCTTAGCAAACCCCTATCGTCGATAGAGTATCGGTTGAGGTGACTTGAAGTCTCACCCCTAATTAGCCTATCAATTATTTCCACAAGCTGAGGGTCTTCGCGTTGTGCTGTCCCTACTGAACCCACTAAAGTTGGGCGCACTTCGAGAGATGCTAGCAAGCCCGGTATGAAATCGGAGGAAGGCCTAAAGTCGAAGCTGGCTATAAACTCTAGGCTTTGTCTTTCAACAAACAACGGGCTTAGGGTCAATTTCTTTCGGCTCAACGCGTCTGCCACTACGTTGCCTTTGCCCGGAGTATAGGAAATTTCGAAATCGTACGAGGCAAGAAACTCCATCCATCTTTGTTGCCTCAAGTTAAGATCTTTCTGCGAGAAAAGATATTTCAACGATTTATGGTCAGTGTAAAGTTCGAACTTCTCACCTAGGAGATAGTGTCGCCAAGACTTGAGTGCAAAGACGATGGCGGCTAACTCGAGATCGTGGGTTGGGTAGTTCTTTTCGTGCACCTTCAACTGCCTCCCGCCATAAGCTACTACCCTTCCTTCTTGCATTAAGACGACGCCTAGCCCTGTCCCACATGCATCCGTATAAACAGTGAACATCTTGCTCCCATCTGGCAGCGTCAAAACTGGGGCTGTTGTGAGAGCCCTTTTTAGTCGTTGGAAAGCAAACTCGCAATCCAAATCCCAATTGAACACTAGGTTCTTCTTAGTCAATTTCGTGAGCGGAGCTGAGATTTTTGCAAAATCCCTTATGAATTTTCGATAGAAACCTGCTAGTCCTAGAAAGCTTCGGACCTCAGTTACATTCCTTGGTGTCTTCCAATCTTGTACCGCTACTACCTTAGCAGGGTCCACCGCTAACCCTTGTTTGGATACTATGTGCCCAAGGAACCTCACCTCTTCTCTCCAAAAGTGGCATTTGGAGAACTTGGCTTTTAGTTGATGGACTCGCAAAGTTTCCATGATTGCCCTTAAGTGCTGAGCATGTTCCTCTTCACTCTTTGAGAAGATAAGGATATCATCTACGAAGACCACTACGAATTTGTTGAGGAAATCTCTAAATACCCTACTCATCAGGTCCACGAAGTAAGCAGGTGCATTTGTCAAGCCGAAAGGCATGATAAGCCATTCAAAGAAGCCGTCTGGGGTTCTGAACGCCGTTTTATCTATGCTATCTTCAGCCACCCTTAGCTGATGAAAACCGGTTGCTAAATCGAGTTGGGAGAAAACAGACGCTCCTACAAGCTGGTCAAATAAATCGTCAATTCTAGGGAGAGGGTGCCTATTCTTTTTCGTTAGCTTGTTGAGCTCCCTATAGTCAACACATAGTCGGAGTGAACCATCCGCCTTTGTAGCGAACACCACCGGAGCGCCCCATTCTGAAATGCTCCTCCTAATGAACCCCTTTTTCTAGAAGCTCTTTAATCTGTTTACTGAGCTCTTTCCTTTCTCGTGGAGCCATATGTCTCACGGGCAACGCAACGGGCTTTGCATTATCTACAAGATATATGCGGAAGTCTATTTCCCGCTTCGGAGGCAAGCCCTTCACCTCTTCAAAGACATCCGGATATTCCCGGACCACTCTAACTGATTGCAAGTTTTCAACAGAGGCATCTAGCGATTCAAGATAACTAAGCATAACCGCATACGAGGGATTACAAGAAATTTCCAAAGTATTACCGAGCTGGGTTAGGAGCCTAACAACCCTTTTCTCACAATCAAGGATGGCCCCATTACGGGATAGCCAATCCATACCCAAAAATCAAACCATACCCCGAAAAGCCCAAAACAAAGGCACTACATTGAAATTCTACACTTAGAATAGAAATTTTTAATCCCACACAGATCATAGACAAATGAGCTGGGCCCCCAATTGGGTTTGAAACAATTAAGGGGTCCTCTACCATACTAGTTTCTAGGTGCAGAGATTCTACTAAAGCGGACGAGATAAAGGAGTGTGATGCGCCAGAATCAAACAAAGTGCGAACGAGGTGATCGTAAAGATAAACTACACTTTCTACAGAAGTGTTTGTACCTCGCTGTTGCAATGGTGGCGCTTCTAGCACATGAACCTGTGCCCCTGGGGTGGATCCAACCCCCTACCTCTGTCCTCGTTTCTTTGGGCAGTCCTTCGCCCTATGGCCTGTCTCACCGCAAGAAAAGCACCCACCATTTTCCTTGGCTCCGGCAGTCCTTTACTAAGTGCCCCACTTTGCCACAGAAATTACACTTCCTCTTCTCTAGGGACTTGTTGTCTTTCCCGCCCTTCTCAAAGTCTGTCTTCTCAGGGCAGTCTTTGCTGATGTGTCCAGTCTCCCCACAATGAAAACATTCACCTTGCTTTCTTCTCCTCTTTCTACAATCCTTGGCTATGTGCCCCTCCGTACCACAAAAATTGCATTTCCTTTTTTTTTTTCTCGTTTCTTATTATTACTGTTACGATCCTTTCTTGTTTGACTATTATTCGTCTTCCTACTCTGGGACTCTTCCGCTTGCTGGTTCACGTGGAGGAGGAGGAGTGAAAGCGTTAGCAGCTGGGGAGAAAGGTCTCCAGACATGCTGAAACCGAAAGGATAGATTCAAAACGAAGGATAAGAGATAGTTCCTATGGCTTTGGGGAACTTTGCCTTTTAAAACAAAATAATATTTTATCTTTTAAAAATGCTTCTTTAAATTTCCTTTTTGAAATTATTTTTCAAAACTTTTTATCTTATCTGGTAAACCTATGCTCTGATACCAAGTGAAACACCCCACCTCCGTTAGGGTCACTCTCAAAGGGAATGCCCTAATTTTGGTGGAGGTTTATAAGTACAAGTCACAGATATACAAGATAGATATAAGAACACATATTTGTAAACAGCGGAAGAACAACAAACTTTTATTCCATAAAGTCAAATACGTGTTACAACAACATCCTTTCCAAAAACATAACATAACGCTTTCATAATCTGTCTTGAGTACATTATTTAAAGAAGCATAAATAAAACATAGATAAACTGCAAAAGCCCCATAGTGGATTGTCCAAAGCCATAGTTCAAAACAGGAAAGCCCAAGCAATACATTTCTCTTCTTCAAGCTGGATGTTGAGGCTGGTCAAGCTGCTGTGTTCCCTCCCTGAGGACCTGGGGGGGGGGGGGGGGGGAAACGGAAGGAAGAAGACGAAAGAAAAATAGAGTCAGACATAAAGCCTGAGTAAGTCTAGTACTACTTTGTCTATGAATAAAGAACTGGGTATGATAAGTAAAACAGGAAGTGGGCAACATTATAAACTTGGTTAAGTTATCTAGGGTCGAATATACTATCGTACCCCATGTTAATCTCTGAACCCATATAAACTAGTTTCCAATTTGCACCCCAAAATCAGGGTGATGTGATCCATTCTACGATGATCGGCTCCTACTCGCATAGTTCCAAGTGTCTTACGGCCCCCGATGTCTGTAGTTACCTATGCTGGTCCCACCATGGGGTGTATCAAGTCCCATAGTGGCAACCCGACACAACCTTAGAGTGCACAGGTATGCTACTGGTGTCCAGTGCCTTATTTTTCTGCGCCGGAGTGTGTGCACGCCCGCACTCCGTTAGAACCTACACTGCTACACCACCGCCGTCGATTTGACCTCTTACAATCAGCCCAGTAATCGTGCCCCACCCTGCCTAGTTTCAGGGTATCCTGATACACCTTTTAGGGTTACTGCTGAAAAGGGTCCCCCGTTACTAGGTTTTCTATCTCTAGCCAACATGCTAAGTTGGTTAAGTGTTTCCTAACCTAACCCCACCAGTCCGTTTAGTTTAGCATGTTCCTTTTTGATTAAGTCTTTAGTCCACTTAATCCTAACAATCCTGACTCAGCCTTAATTGTCTTATTAAGGCCCGGACCTCTCACATTAGACAGGTATTGTTGTGGCTGCCTGTTGCCGGTTGGTTCCGGGCAGTCTTACGCCACAACTCAGCCTAACCTCGGGTCCTTGCTGGGCTCCATGTTTAACCTCTCACATTGGATAGGTATTGTTGTGACTACTGGACAGCCGGGCGGTTCCGGGCAGGTTTACATCACAACTCAATCCAACCTCGGGTTAAACACATCGTATTTTCTACATTTACATATCTTGTCATTCTTCTTTATTTATATGTAAATATTTGCGGCCTATTATTAAGTAAATGGTGTAAAGGTTACACCAATCATGGGCCCAACCCATACTTGAATTTGGGCCCTTCTATTTTATATTTTCATTCATTAATTAATTTTAACCCAACGTTATTTTCCCCCGTTTTACACGTTCGTTCATATATATTGGGCTTAGCCTTTTAAAGCCCAATTTAGCCATGCGAAAGGGAAGGCTTATGGCGTATACACAAAGAGGGGAAAGTGAGCGCATGAACTTGCATATGACGTTGGAAAATACATAATAGAAATTGGTGTACTTGCATAGTGGTGACATGTATTTTGGTCATAAAACATAGGTGACATAAATCAAGGCATGTAAACTTGCATAGGTTTAACTACAACATGAACCTATATTCTTATTTAGGCATAATGTCAAACATAAGCATGGCCTAAATACTTCTAGCATAAACATGGCATATTGTCAACATAAGCATGGCATAAAATACTTCTAGCATAGGCATGGCATATGGTCAAACATAAGCATGGCATAAATACTTCTAGCATGAACATAGCATAATTCAACTTAATCATGATTTAAGCATAATGATGCATAAATATTCCTAAACATGGTGTTTGCTTTAAACTTGCAAAAAGGGGATTTTTGAGTCCAACCTAGCCATGTCTCACATATGTCATTTAACAACATAGAACTAACATGGATTTCAATTATGCCTAATATTATTCATAGTCTAGCCATATTAATGAGTTTTGCAAAAGCATGGTTTAATACATGGATTATGGTGTCAAAATTTCAACATAGTTTCATATGAACTATAACAACCAAACTTGTTCAATTACTTGCAAAATGGTTTATGCATAAAATATACATCATGATAGCATAATAACAAAGCCCAAATTCGCATAAATTTCAATCAACTACATACATGTAGCTTCAACATAGATAACATAATTTGCGCAATATTCCAAACGTAAACTTGTATAGAACTACCGCATGTAGTTCTTTATAACATAATCCATAAATATCCAAACGTATATAAATTGATAAGAACGCATAAATATGAATTACTTCCATTGCCACAATTCAAGCATACACATCAACACAGTTGTTTATTATACCAAAGTAATACTCTACTTACAATGGTTGCGGCGAATTCTCTAATTAAGAGATATGATTCCTTTGTTGAATTGATTAGCTTTAGGTTGCTTGAATTGCTTTAGGCTTTAGAACTTTCTTCCTAACTCTCTCTCTAGTCGGCGGCTAATCTTTGTCGTTCCTCAGCAACATGGCGGCTATAATCTTATTTTGAATGAATAGATTAGGGTTTAGTCTAGGGTTGTTTATATAGAGGTTAGGAATTGATTAGGACCATTGATGTTGCTAGGTTAGATCATAGCCATTCATTAGGAAGAGAGACCAATAAAAACCCGCCACCTAGCCCTAATGACAAAGCAGACCACAGAAATTCGACCACACACCGACCTGGCCAGCCAGGGCTAGACCAGACCTGGCCAGCAGGTCATTTTTGACCTGGGCGCACTTGGCAGGTGCGCCAGGTCAAAAATGCACTGGCGCACTTCACAGGTGCGCCAGTTCATTTTTGTTCTGGCGCACTTCCCAAGTGCGCCAGTGCATTCTGGCCCTTTTTCGGTTTTTCGCCCAACTTCGTTCGTCCGTAACTTCTTCATACGATATCCGTTTTTCGAAAACTCGGACTCTATTTCGCGTATTTTTCCGAGACGAACGCAATGGCGTATCCCGTTTCCCTTAGTTCTTTGATTTGAAATTAATTATACTTTAATTTGTGAGTTTCACAGTCATAGAATTCGCGGGGTGTTACAGGTATGTCGATCGGTTAGTTGACAGGCTGTTGTAAGCGTTAAATATTTATATTTAATGCTTAGGCAGTGTAGAATGCACTCTAGATTATGATTGATTGTTTATTGTTATTATTGAGTACATGTGTTGTATGAAATTCATATAAATAAAATTATATGGTAATTGACTGTATCTGATTCTAGTTCAGAAAGAATGAATATTTTAAAATAACTAATATTTTAAAATAATATTCAGTAAAAGATCAAAATTTGATTTTGATGTCTGATTTGGGATGGACACAGATATATTCAAATATATAAAGCCATGTTGATTAGATTAACACCATTTTGACTTAAACGATATTTATATCGATTTTATTCATTTTTATAATGAGTATCGAAAAAGGAAGTGATTTCAAAATCTAATGTTTTGAAAATACTATCGTTTATATGTTGATGATATGGAATATTCAATTTTCATTTGAAATTGAATATGAAGTTGAAATCACTTTGAAAACGAAATTAAAATGATTTATAAAATACGTTTTAAATGGAAATCGACGAAATATATAAAATATATATATTATATATACAATGGCCTGAATAGAACGCACCGCGGTAGTTCGCGAATTTCGACCATTGACTTCGAACGGACATTACGAGAGATCCGACCGTCGGATTCTCCTAAAATCAGGACCGTTGGGTTCGTATCGAAAAGAGCTTTCCAACAAATATTAGGGACTTGAAATCTAACGCTTGGATTTGGAATTATGTCCAAATCAAATTTGGAAAAGGTTGTTGTAAGTGAAGTTCGATGACCGTTTATGGAAATCTACTGTACGGGCCTTGATAAAATTATTAAAAATATCGATAATTTGTGTAAAATCAAAATAAATGATTTGGAAAGAATTGAGATAAAAAATTCCTTATTAGAAAAGATAAAAATATATTTTTATCGAACTGAACCGGTTATGAACTAGAATTATAATCCAATATTTTTAAATAAATAAATTGGATTTGAAATGGTTTTAAAAATAACCAGAATTTCCAATATATGAATTGGAATGGATTTAAATCGAAATTATCTTTGGATTATTTTGATATTGGGTTCCGTGATTATACGGATATTGTGGAGGAATTTGGAAGATATATATATCGTTATTCCAATACGATATTTGTTGGTTTCAGAATTTGATATTGAATATAAGCCGATATATTTTCTATTCAGAGCCATGTATTTAATATCAAATTGGATTTTGGGTTTGTCATGAATGGTATCTTTAATAATACTGTTCTTAAACCCAATGGAGTAAAGAAAATTAGAATCTAACTGTAGATTAGCTAAGTTGAATCGTTTCCCGAGTATTGAGCTGATGTTGGTTTCGGCCTAAGGGGTTAATACTTAAGGAATTGTTCTCTTACTAATTTACGGTTAGAGACTGATGGGATTTTGGGTTTGTCATGAACTGTGTTTTAAATGGCACTATTCTTAAACCCAGTATGAAAAGAATAAATCTTTTTGTTAAGATTTAATGTGAATTTTCCAAAGTAAAGTTTTCCAATTTAATATATTAAATTGGAATTGAATGGAATTCGATTGATAATAATCGAAGTGAACTTCTGTGGAGGAAGACTGTTAATACATACGGAATTTAAAAGGCTTTGCCGTTATTCCATTTATATTATTAGTCGGATATGGAAATTGATATCGATTGTATATTGATTTGTTTTTCCGTGAAAATTCCATAATTAATGGAATGTGATTTGGGTTTATCGTGAACTGCGTTTTAAATGACATTAGTTCTTTAACCCAGTTAAAGGCGGGATTATATGTCTATCGTTGTATTTTGAACTGTACGGTTGATCTCAGCTAAATATATATCTGTTTGGTGGCGGAGAATTTATTCTCTTATTTAACACCCTTCTCTGAGACGTACGAGCTCAGAGGTTATATATCGGCAGAAATCAATAGTACGGTGCAGATTGTCGATGCGACATGTTTGTATTTCCAAAGTTAAATAATCATTAATATTGATTTTTGGGAAGATTAAAATCAAATGGAGTTTCAATGAATCTTTAATTAGATTGAAATGATCGAGAATTGAGTATCACCAGTTTTGCTCCTAGCGATAGTTAAATCTTTAATTAGATTTGAACGTGAAATGGTAATTAAATTTACCGATAACGTTGTAGTGTTAGTTATGGAGTAATACCAGTTTTGCTCCATGGAATGAATAGGTTGGGATTGGAAAATTAAACAAATGATTACTTCGGTAAGGATTGCTAATTCCGACTAGTTTCGAAAACCTTAATATGGTTTGAAATGATATCCAAAGGAAGATTAAAGAATAAATTTAAAAGAATTTATCTTTGATAAAATTAATGGGAATCTATTCCCTGATGATGTGAATATTTGAATAAAGAATATTCTGGATTGGAATGAGGTGTATGCGTGTTTGTGTAGCACTTGTTCATTATATACATGAGTTATTCGGAAAGGCCGGGTTTATACCCACTCTGAGTAACTGATTCGACTATAAGTCAACGATTAAGACGATGGTTGAAGACTGGAGGTCTTCACATCGTTTGGATGATTACTGATGTCTTGATTGGGCTGTACACCCAAGACGAGGTAATAAGTGGTGATCGTCCAGACGTACTTGGAGATCGACGGATTTGCGAGGGCCTCTCTCCTGTATTGGACATATGGGACAAGGATTTAGGTGCCTTTGGTTTCGTTCAGACCTAGAACGAACTTGTAAATGGATGTGTGTATGACATCGGATTTTATTCTATGTTGACTGATTTCTATTAAATATATATCTATTTGGTGGCGGAGAATTTATTCTCTTTCTTAACGCCCTTCTCTGAGACGTACGAGCTTAGAGGTTATATATCGATATATATCAGGCGCATGGCGTGAATTGCTTGTGTGGCATGCTGAGATGCAAATGATCAAGGCTTCTGTTGAAAAGCAGAGTCTTGTGGTTGATGATCAAAGCACGGCTTTAATATAGCATAGCTTTGTGTATAGCGTTAATTCGCAAGCCTCACACCTCGGTATGAGTCAAAAACGGGATAGGGGAACGCAATGAGCGCATGACGTTTCCTTCTAGCTATGGGTGGTGTCAGCGTTTTGCAAACCCCGACATTTATTTATTTTCACCTTTGTGGCTGTTGGAATGTGAGGCGCCTCAGTTATATCGGTCTCTACAGAGCCGATGGATAGGGCCTATAGGACCGAGAAACGTGTGTTCAGGAATTGCCAATCCTCAAACGTAAGGGAGGATCGGCACCGCAGGATCCAGGGGTTACCCTGAGTGTGTAGTCCCGAGTCATTTGCTAGAGTGTCTCGAAGCGGAAAGGAGTACATCCCTTGCCTAGACTCATGGCGGAAATCCAATTTCCAATATGTGACATTTCGGTTTTATTTGTAGAGCCTAGTATGACAACATAGTGGGATGGGACACTACGCCGTCTATGATTGATACATTTATATTTGAAGTTGTTTTCATACACTTTACACTATAATAGTATCAAAATGATTTGTTTTAAATGTACCAATCATGTTTAGCTACTATAAGGTAAAACTCTATCCTTCAACTTGTGTTGCATTATGTGATGGGATCTAAGTCTTATAATAGCTTCATTTTTCCAAAAAGCATTGCGCTATTTGTTTTATGCACTGGTATTCTTAGGAGGAAACCCGTTCCGTGTTATACGACATGGTCCCTTGATTTACTTTATTTTTAAAGTAAAGATTTAATAACTGTTTTAGTTCTCACTCCAGTCACATGACTGACCTGGACCTAAACTCGGGGTGCCCATATTTTCCATACGGGCAACTAGTAGTTTTGGTTTTGCAGATTTATACCCATAGGATCCTGGTTTTACAGCTGGAATGATATTCGGAAAGCTCTGTATCCGTTTATTACTTTCAGTTGTGTTTTGTATTATTTTTCCGCTGCTATTTATTTAAATGTAATTTGAATCTCTGATATTTGTCGAATGTGTAATATTAATTCATACTCTGTTATATTCCTGTATTCTGATTGAATTGTTGTAATAAGCAATGAAATGTTCTTCTGTTTGTGTTCTGATTTGTCATGTTCTCAAAGCAATCCTGGCTTTCCTTCACGGAGAAGTTTGGGTCGTTCTTACCTCTGTGAATATGTGTGAAAACTAGTGAGTGCCCAGTGCTACGCACATGGGAAGTGATGCACCATGTCGTAAGCGTAAAGGTGAAGGAAAACTTAAGTTAGTAGGAAGAAAATAGAATATAAGGTTATGTGTAGGTAGAAGATAGTCTGCTAATGTAAATTATTGTATTAAATAATTGGAAGGCATCGTCTGTTAGTCAAATTGATTTTTTTAATGTAATTGGATAGACAAACAATAGAAAACGTGGAATAGAAGAATTAAATACTAATGAATAGTAACTGAAAACACTAAATACCTTAAACCTGTAGTAACACAATTCTTTTCATAACTCTATGTGTTCTCAATTTGTAAATAAATTATGTTGAAATATTTAAGTGTCATGACATTCCTTATGATGCATAGCCATATTCCGAATGGATTCTGCATATGACGAAGATATACTCATTAAAGTTTGGGGGTTTGTTGGAAGTTTATAGTTTAATAACTTATAACTTTTGAATAATATAATTAAATATCCAGGTTTGAACTTTTCCTTCTTGCTATCCTTATTTTATGTTATTTTTCTTTCCTTGTTTTGACATGTAGTTGCCCACATGCATATCCTTTCACTTCTTCTTTTTATTTTACCATTGGGAAAGCTTATGCGAACGTGAAATATACACATGATCGGTGACACAATGAATATTCATTATTAGATCACCTCCTAAATTACACCTTCTCGTAAAAACAAAAAGATCCAACGGTCTACATCTCTTCTATCACCAAAATGTGTCTTATTTTGCATTCAAATAGCCCCGTTTATTATTATTATTGTATGCATAAAAAGATGTTCAAGCTAATTAATTGGTTGATAAAAAATTGTGTTACATTTATTAGTTCAGTTTCATGCATACAACAGTTTGTTTCATGTGCATAAAAGTGAGACGATCATTTTTCTTCTTATTTACACTATTTTTACAAGCATTTTGGCCAATGCTACGCATGTGCACAGAATGAATTGGCATTGTAAAACACATTTTGTAAGATTGTTTTTTTCTTACAAAATGAAATTGACCTATGTGAATGTTGCATATTTTTAATGTGCTACACGTACAAATCAAATATTCCGTTATATTAATAACATTATAAAAAAATTATATGGCTTAAGTTGATAAAATAATCTTTTTAGGCTTTTCTAGGATTGATGTTGGTTAGATTGCCATCATGTATAGGTAATTGGTATTTTTCAAATATTGTTCAATATCCCAAAAAGGTTGAGCCAGAATCTAATGTGACGAGAGTTGGAGGATAGTACAAAATATGTGTGAGTTGAATTGCAAAATAACATCGAATCAAGTGAACTACTATGATATATCCTAAAGAAATGAAATGCAATCACCATTAAAATTATGGCTCGATTCACTGCATTATGCTTACTTTGGTCTTTTTAAGAATTTCATTTATGTCAATACTGCAAAATAATTTAAGCATGTCGAATGGCCTTGTGGGGTTTCATGCTTAGGTTTCTTATTGGCTGAAAAGTTTTAGTTCAGAATGTATTTTTATTTAATGTATCATGTTCATTTTAGGGATTATATTAATTGAAATAAAAAATTGAAAATTCAGATAATAATATAAAGCAATAATTTATACATGACACGCTTATATACAACAAAAAGGTACGAAAACCCAAAATTAACACATGTAAATGCCGTGTTTTTAATGTTAAGTCTCATATCATATTTTCATATAAATTGAAACATGCATGCGCATACGATTTATGCGTACAATTATTAAATTCGCCAATTGAATACAAGTTACAACACATTGGCACATAGTAAGTGCAAAATGGTATGAAAAGACTACATTACTTATGCCCATAATTACATGAAAAAAATGACAACATGCTAAGTCGTAGGTATGTCTTTTGACAATCCACTTTCAAGCGTAGGGTTCCTTGACAATGAATTCACATACTTCAAGCTTGAGGTTCCTTCCAAATTCACACCCAATGCTTTAGAGGATCCCTAAAAAAGAACGCCCATACAAAATTAATTAATAAAAATTAATCAATAAATTTATTCTATGTTTTAGTTTTCTAACATTAAGAAAATAGATGAGGTGGAGGGACAACGGAAAAGATGGAATAAAGAGAATGGGAACAATAGAAGGGTTGAGGAGACGACGAAAGTATGATTTTTTTCCATTTTTTATCAAAATATGAAAATAAAAGAAAATTTGTTTCATGCGTTAACTTAGTTTTTTATTATGGTCAATTTTCACAATATCTATTCATTATTTGCAGTTTTGTATGAGCGAAACTCCAAAACTAAAAAGAGTAAACCAAACGCATCCCCGTAGTTTTTATTATCAAAAGCATGTGTATTAAGCATCATTTTTAAGTAAATATGTCAATGTTAGTTTACCCAAACCACTTTCCGGGCGGGTACAACATACTAGAAAGGAGTTATTTTAGCTTTCAAACCAAGTTATGTGTATAAAACTCCATACCCCATTAGATGTGAGTAGTCATATATGCAGTCGATATTGGCACTCAAAACCATGTATTGAACTGAATGTCGTAATCACTCTCCTTTTCAGAAGTAAAATAGTAACACGATTGTAATATTAATTAGATGTGACATGTCATATATTCAGTCATTTTTAGCATTGCACTTCAATAACTACTGGCTTTTTCCTATGCTACACTTGTTTTTACAATATCCAAGGCTGTAAAGAAATAATTGAATTTATTGCTTTCTTAAATGAAAAACCTAAACCTAAAATTCTACAATCCAATTAAGACAAAATAAGGTAGAAAATTTGATAAAACAAATCAATGCAATTCTCCCTAAATTAGATAACAATTTAGATCCCAAAAATAATTTGTCTAAAAGTTGTAATTGGTCCAAAGTTGGCAACTATCTTGTCTATTATAATTATTCGTTTATTTGCTAGTAAAACAAAATTGCACTTTCGTTATTTTTTGTAGATGTATTATTTTGAAGTGTATAATGTATTTCGACTAAACCTAGGGAAATTTGTAACTATAAAAATTTGTCATATAATACAAATTCAAGATGCACCAAACCATCTTGGTTCCCAGTAAAAATAAATATGAAATATTTTTCTTCCTGTAATGCAATTATTTTAATCAGTAAACTTAGTAATGTTGTTGAAGCGACCCGAAACTTCCCCGGTCTAGTGAAGGCCCACGCCATTCACACATCAATCAAATCAATTTCATTTCACCAAACAATTCAATTCAAACCAAATAATCTAACCAACTACACAACCAAACAATTTAACAAACAAGCCATCCATGGTCTGTGGATGACGGGTGTCGAGTGTTACTAAACACCGTCTGCATCCTAGTATATATATATATATAACTAGAAAAAAAAGAAATTGAAAGGTGAGAAATTCTCACCCTTTCGCTAAACTGAATGACGCAATTCTTCATGGGTAGGAAATCTTCACCGTGCTTTTCTTCTGTCTATTTCGTTGCCCGTATCCACTACCTATATAAAACTCACATTTTTACTTTGCTATTCAATATATAAAAATTGAATTTTTATTTCGCTATTCAATATATAAAAATCGAATTTTTACTACGCTATTCACTATATAAAAATCGAATTTTTACTACGCTATTCAATATATAAAAATCGAATTTTTACTACGCTATTCAATATATAAAAATCGAATTTTTACTACGCTATTCAATATATAAAAATCGAATTTTTACTACGCTATTCAATATATAAAAATCACATTTTTACTTTGCTATTCAATATATAAAAATCACTCCTTTATAGCGCTACTCACATAATAATAATCTGAACTTTTCTATTATAAAAATCAACTCTTTAAACAAATCAAGATCTCGTTTTTCCTTTATATAAAAATCCTATCTTTGTATGGTAAAAATCTAATTTTTACTTCGCCTTTCTATATTGATAAAAATGATAACTTTATATCGAGAAAAATCACATTTTTCTACTTAAAAATCAGATCTAAACTTTCCTATGCTATTCACATTTTTAACATCAAAGAATTTATATTTTTAACATCATAAAAATTCAGTTTTTATAACATCATACAAAAGAAAAGGGGAATAAAACTCAATTCGAATATATATATTAAAACTGAATAAAAATAAATAAACAACAAACTCAACGTTTTCGATTTCTTACAGAGGAGGGGGCTGCAGAAAGTCGGGGACCAGGACAAGGGGGTGCAGCTGTCGTACGTTGGCGCCAGTGTTGATGAGGGCGGCGCTGGAGATCGTCAGGTGGCGATGCAGGCGAGGGGTCCACGTTGGCGGCTGTTAGGGTTTCGCGAGGGGGTCGGATCGGAGGTGGCGACGTCGGATTTGAGGTGGGTTTTGAGGCGGCATGGAAATAAGGGGGGGGTGGCGCGATACTGGAGGAGGGAGAGAAGCGGAAGAAGGGGGTCCTGGGAGAGGTGGAGGCACGACTGGGTGAGCGGCGGCGAGGTTCGGCGGCGGGGGAAGGCTCCGATGGGCGACGCGCGATCAAACGATTACGAGGTTTTTTTTTCTTCTCTGAAGTGAATCTGAACGGGGGGGGGGGGGGGCTGATAAAAGGAGAAAGGTTTTTTTTTATTTATTTAATTATTTAATTTTCCACCAAAAAGCAACTTTTATTTTCGACCTCAAAAAGGGGCCCACCGCCTGTCGTCTATAGCGTTTTACCCCCATTCCGAACACAATGGGATATGTGTCGCAAGCTGATTCGGTCGTTTCGATCAGTTTTCTTCAAAATCAACGTATAACTCTATATATTGAATTTTAAACGTACATTTCAATTTACCGGGGTCACATACTAACCCTAAAAATTCCAGAAAAATATTTTCTAGCTTCGTATTGACGATACGGTCCTAACAAAACTAGTTTCGTCGAATTCTGACACCGTTTGAAAAATGGCCATCTTCCAATCGATTAAAATCAACTGAAACTGGTCAAATGCGTTTTCCTTTGCCACGCTCACATAATGATTCGAAAAATTATGAAAATTGGAATCTAGCAATAACTTTACATTCCAGATCCAACAAAAGTGGTTTCGTTGAAATCCGAGGTCGTTTGCAAAATTTCCATTTTTAAGGGCCTGAATTCCATAGCGACTATTCAGAATTCTCAAATGGACATACCTTTTGATTCCCGCTATGAAATTTTGATTTTTCGGATTCGTTGTAAAGATATTATCAATTAGTTCTTTTTATAATTATATATAATTATTTATATTCTAACGACGATGTATATAATATATACGTTCTAAATATATTCAAAATAAATTTCTTGTCGATATTATTTAAAATTATTCATTTTAAATAATCAAAATTCGCTAAAATTGCCAAAATAAATTTTTTAAACTGGCCCAGATTTTCGGGTTGTTACAGTTGTGCCATTGTGGTACTAAAGATGGGGATTATACATTATTTGATTAAAATCTTACCTGGTCTGGTCATTCATCATTATTCGTTTATTATAATTATTCAGTCAGTTTATTATAATTATTTGGATTAGAGTTGGCAACTATCTTGTCTATTATAATTATTCGTTTATTTGCTAGTAAAACTAAATTGCACTTTCGTTATTTTTTGTAGATGTATTGTTTTGAAGTGCACAATGTATTTCAACTAAACCAAGAGAAATATATAACTATAAAAAAATTTCATATAACATAAGTTAAAGATGCACCAAACCATCTTTGTTCCTAGTAAAAATAAATACAAAATATTTTTCTTCCTATATTGCAATTATTTTAATCAATAAAATTACTAATGTTGTGCCATTGTGGTACTAAAGATGTGAATTATACATTATTTGATTAAAATCTTACCTGGTCTAGTCATTCTTTGAAACACCCCACCTCTGTTAAGGTCACTCACAAAGGAAATGCCTTAACTTTGGTGGAGGTTTATAAGTAAAAGCCACAGATAAACTCAAGACAGATATAAATACACATATTTTAAACAGCGAAAACCAAACAGACATTTATTCCATCAATACGTGTTCAAACAAAACATTCCATAATTGTCTCAAAATACTTCCAACATTACAACCTCATTACTATCTTGATTATTAAAGAAGCAGAAAACATAAATAAAGTGACAAAAATCCCCATAGTGATATCCAAAGCCATAATGTGACGACCCAAACTTCCCAGTAAAGAAAAGGCTGGATTGTTTTGAGAACAACACATATTAGAACACAAACTGAAGAACATTTTATTTCTGATTACAATAATTACATCAGAGTACAAGAATGTAACAGAGTATGAACACTTATTACATAATAGGAATACAATAATATCAGAGTTTGAAATTACATTTAAATAGAAGCGGAAAATAATACAAATATACAACTGGAAGAAATACACAGGTACAGAGCTTTCCGAATACCGCTTCAGCTGTAAGCCAGGATCCTGTAAATATATCTGCAAAAAAGCTACTCGACTGCCCTTGTGGAAAATATGGGCACCCGAGTTTGCCAGTGAAACAAACTACAGGTCAGTCATGGGACTGGTATGAGAAATCTTAATTTAACTTATCTAATAATAAGGCTAATCACAGGACCATGCCGCTAACGCGGAACAGGTTTACTCCATTGGATTGCCAGTGCATAAAATAAAGTAAATCGCTAACAACGCAATGCTTTTTAGAAAAATGAAACCATTATAAGACCCAAGTCCCATCACACAATGCAACGCAAACCGGAGGATAGGGTTTTACCGTATAATGGTCAAAGGATGCTTGATACGATAAAACGGATTTAATATTAGTGTGTATATCTATGGGTATATATATATTTCAAATTCAATCATAATGTATCAATCATAGACGGCATAGTACCCCATCCTACTATGTCGCCATACTAGTTCTATAATCAAAACTACAAGGTCGTATTGGAAATTGGATTTCCATCCTGAGTCGAGGCTAGGGGCAATCTCCTCTTCGATTCGAGACACTCTAACAAATGCCTCAGGATCCCCCGCAGTGAACCCTTGGATCTTCAGGGCCGGTCCCTAACTAAGGGTAGTGGATTAATTATGCCTGAACACACGCTTCCCGGTCCCTTTGGACCTATAGTATGACCACTAACGACCTATAAAATCCGAGGCGCCTCAAAATCCATCATCCACATAAGTAAAATGTCAACCAGTTTAAGCACCGACACCACTCCTAGCTAGAAAGAAACATGTGAACTCCCTGCAGTCCATATCCCGTTTTTGACTCATACTGGGGTGTGAGGCTCGCGAAGTCACGATATACACAAAGTTATGCCGTAATAGGCTATACTTTGATCATCCCACAAGGCCCTGCTTTTCAACAAAAGCCTTGATCAACTGCATCTTGGCGTGCCACATTGACAATCCACGCCATGCGATCAATCACTATTAATATATACGAGGGTGTTAAGTAGAGAATAAATCCTCCACCATCAAACAAACATACCTTAATAGAATCGATTTAATTCACATGGAACGAAATCCAATGTTGGACACACATCCATTTAAAGTAAATCTCGATCCAACTTGCCCCCAACTTCCGCCTTGAAGTCGCCGTCCCTCAGCCTCTGTCACGCCGAGCTCGGTGGGCTCTCTGCTCCACTATTTGTGCATGAACGTCAGCCCTTTGAGGGCGCGATTCACGCTCAATTCATCGCCATCGGTGATCATCACCGTACCAACCTAGAGAGCTTAGGAATCTCTAAAATGTATGCCTTAGGAGTTGGATTTATTATGAAACCGATTAGAAGAGATTAAGGGGAGAAAATTGGAGTGTATCTGCCATTGATTGCAAGGAGTGGCGACTGGTTCTATTTGGGATTAGGGTTCCGTATACAATACAGTATATGGTGGTATTTATACTGTATTTTAATTTAATTTTAATTCGTTTAATTACAAATAAAAACCATTACTCCTCAATAACACCAATTCCAACCCAACAAGAGTTGTTCCTAGCAAAATACCCCCATCCCGGACACAATGGAACATGTTTCGTAACCCAATTCGGCTGTTACGATATGTATTTCTTTAAATTTAATTAAAAATCATTTAATTAGTAAATTCAAATGTACATTTTAAATCAGCGGGACCACATACGGACCCAGAAAATTCCAGAAAAATTATTTCTAGTTATGTTTTGACGATACGGTTCTAACAAGACTAATTTCGTCGAATTCTGAGATTGTTTGAAAAATGGCCTTTTTCTAGTCGATTAAATTTGACCAAAACTGACAAAACGCATTTTCTTTTACCACGCTCACATATTAACTCAAAAAATTATGAAAATTGAAACATAGCAATAATTTGACATTCCGGTTCCAACAAAAGTGGTTTCGTCAAAAACCGAGGTCGTTTGCAAAATGGCTATTTTTAAGGCTAATATATTATATTAAAATATATAAATTCCACAACGACTTTTCTAAAATTTGAATTGGCCATAACTTTCAAAATATAAAGTGAAATTTTAGTTTCTTACACCCTTAGAAAGATACGATTAAACAGATTTAAATATTTCTTGTTTCGTTCAATTCTGATTTAAAATGAATTCTGTATAGTCGGTCAAAGTTCAAATTCAAATTTTCAAACTGCAGCGCTGTTTTAAACTCCTTTTATAATTAAATTAAATTTATTCATTTTAACTTCAATTAAAATAAATTTTTAGTCGTTCTTATTTAAAATAAATTATTTTAAATATTGAAATCCATTAAAATTTCTAAAATAAAATTTTTAGATTGGCCCCAAAATTCCGGGTCGTTACAATCGCCCCCACTTAAAATCATTTCGTCCTTGAAAAGGAACGAAGCTAAAAGTTGTTTAATTTCACCAACTCAACTTTATTGGTTTCCATAATTTTGTTAGTTAAATTAATTATTATTTCTATACTTTTATTAGTTAAACTAATAATCAAACATCACAACCAGCAATCAATTAGGTGATTAACTTTTCAAATATACATAACTTTTATATATAGTTAAAAATCATATTTTTAGTGCAAATCATAGCAATGTACACTAACTAAATGTTGGTTCTCATACCAGTCAATGGAAATATATAGATATACCACTTTCGAAACTCGATCATAAATTCTGATGATGGTGCACCGATCACCAGAATTATCTCCGGGCGACTATAGTGTGATTCTATATCTATCAGTATATTAAAACTTCGAATATCCGTTAATCACTCGTATATTCAAAATCTTTATATACTCGATTGTCCACATTAAAATATAATTATATACTCAAATACGTATTTTAAGATAAAATATTCAAAACTAAATTTGTTCTCATTTTTATTTTAAAGAAAATAATACTCTTCACACTCGTTCTAGGATACCACTGATCTCATCTCTAACCAGTTATTCTTATTGGATATTACTAATCCAATCTCTGATGAATTATTTCGTTCGATTCTAATGTGTTTTGTTCTCGAGCTCTGTAAACCAAAGCTCTGATACCACATGTGACGACCCAAACTTCCCAGTAAAGGAAAGGCTGGATTGCTTTGAGAATAATACACATTAGAACACAAACTGAAGAACAATTTATTTCTGATTACAACAATTACATCAGAGTACAAGAATGTAACAGAGTATGAACACTTATTACATAATAGGAATACAATAATATCAGAGTTTGAAATTACATTTAAATAGCAGCGGAAAATAATACAGATATACAACTGGAAGAAATACACGGATATAGAGCTTTCCGAATACCGCTTCAGCTGTAAGCCAAGATCCTGTAAATATATCTGCAAAAAAGCTACTCGACTGCCCGTGTGGAAAATATGGGCACCCGAGTTTGCCAGTGAAACAAACTACAGTTCGGTCATGGGACTGGTATGAGAAATCTTAATTTAACTTATCTAATAATAAGGCTAATCACAGGACCACGCCGCTAACGCGGAACGAGTTTACTCCATTGGATTGCCAGTGCATAAAATAAAGTAAATCGTTAGACAACGCAATTCTTTTTAGAAACCATTATAAGACCCAAGTCCCATCACACAATGCAACGCAAACCGGAGGATAGGGTTTTACCTTATAATGGTCAAAGGATGCTTGATACGATAAAACGGATTTAATATTAGTGTGTGTATCTATGGGTATATATATATATATTTCAAATTCAATCATAATGTATCAATCATAGATGGCATAGTACCCCATCCTACTATGTCACTATAGTAGTTCTACAATCAAAACCGCAAGGTCGTATTGGAAATTGGATTTCCATCATGAGTCGAGGCTAGGGGCAAGCTCCTCTCCGATTCGAGACACTCTAGCAAATGCCTCAGGATCCCCCGCAGTGAACCCTTGGATCTTCAGGGCCGGTCCCTACTTAAGGGTAGTGGATTAATTATGCTTGAACACACGCTTCCCGGTCCCTTTGGACCTATAGTATGACCACTAACGGCCTATGAAATCCGAGGCGCCTCAAAACCCATCATCCACATAAGTAAAATGTCAGCCAGTTTAAGCACCGACACCACTCCTAGCTAGAAAGAAACGTGTGAACTCCCTGCAGTCCATATCCCGTTTTTAACTCATACCGGGGTGTGAGGCTCGCGAAGTCACGATATACACAAATCTATGCCGTAATAGGCTATACTTTGATCATCCCACAAGGCCCTGCTTTTCAACAAAAGCCTTGATCAACTGCATCTTGGCGTGCCACATTGACAATCCACGCCATGCGATCAATCACTATTAATATATACCAGGGTGTTAAATAGAGAATAAATCCTCCAACACCAAACATACATACCTTAATAGAATCGATTTAATTCACATGGAACGAAATCCAATGTCGGACACATATCCATTTACCAGCTCATGCTCTGGGTCTGAGCGAAAATCAAATCTGAACAATCAACAATAGTCTGGACGACCACCACTGAAGCCCCATCAAGGTAGCTACTCCCATCAAGGGTCTCTGTAGCAACACATCCATTCGATGTGAAGATCGTTAGTCTTCAACCACCGTCTTCATCTTCGACTCTTCATCGTCATCATAATTATTCGGAATGGGTTAAACCCGAACTTCCCGAATAACTCACATATTTTTATAATTAAAAAAAATCAAGTACTATGAAAACACATCCAACGCCACATTCCAATTCAGAATTATTCCTCTAATGAATTATTCACATTATCTTATCAAAGATATATTCTTCAAATTCATTCTTAAATCCTTCTTTTAATGATTTATTAAAACCCCAATTTGGTTTAAACATCAAAAATCATTATTCAATGATTATTTAAATTTAAGAAATAAATCTTATTCTCAACTGGGTTAAAGAACTCATGTCATTTAAAACATAGTTCACGGTAAACGCAAAATCGTCTTCCATAAAATATGAATCTTCACAGAAATCAAATCAATATATAATCGTTATAAATTTCTGTATCCGACCAATAATATAAATGGAATAACGGCAAAGCCTCTTAAATTCCATATGTAGTATCGGTCTTCTTTTACAGAAGCTTATCTCGGTTATTTCGAATTCCATTCAACTCCAATTTAATATATTAAATTGGAAAACTTGGCTTTTGGAGAATTCCCATTTAAATCTTAATAAAAGATTTATAAATTCCAAATCATACTTTCACTGTCAGTTGGGTTAAAGAACAAATGTCGTTTAGAAACACAGTTCACAGTAAACCCAACTCACATTTCATCTTATTCCAATTACTAAATATAATTGAAAAACTTTAATAATCTAAAATTAAAGATTATTCTTTTAATATGGGGTTTAAGAATAGTGTTATTTAAAAAACTATTCACGACAAACCCAAAATCCAATTTATTTAACCTTCAATTAAATATTAACAACTTGGAAACTTCATTAAATCTAAATTTAATGACTGATCCTAGTTAATAACTAGTTCACTTCAATAAAAAAAATTCTAAAATATATTCTTTTTCTAAACTATATTCTTTTTCTAGGATATGCTTTCTAAAATATTCTTTTCTAGAATATTCTTTATTGGAATGTGACTCAATCAACATCCATATATTGCATGTAATCGATGAGAATAACTATCAAGCATCCAATTAACAACCAAAGTGGATTCTACACTAAATATTGGGACTAGCGTAGATCAAATATCATCCCAACACCCGTGTGGGGTTTCATCCAACAAACAAATAATAAATTATTTGTGCATTTGGGCGATGTGTGAAAATTATCGTACCAATCACATAAACAAGTCGGACGACTTGTAAATGGAAGTGTAATATTCAATCTGAATATATTAACATTATATTTAACACATCAAGCATTTCAACATCACGACATATATTTCTATTCTTTTGATCCTATTCTCCTTAATGAGAATGGTATTACATAAAAATATATGTTTTTAGTTCAACTCCTTTAAGTGAGATCAACACTACATAAAAATGTATGTTTTTATTTCTAATCTTTTTATTGTAACTAATCGACAATAAAAATATTAACTTTTAAATCTTTTGAGTAATTCTTTTTAATGACCAAAAATGCTATTCTGGTTTAACTCTTTTTAAAGTAAACAAAACTATATATTTTGATCTACTTCTTTTTAATGCAAAAAAATGTTCATTTTTTCTTAATCCTTTTTAATACACGAAAATATTCATTTTTGTTTAATCCTTTTTAATACACAAAAATATTTATTTTTATTTCATCCTTTTTAATACACAAAAATGATTCATTTTTATTTCATCCTTTTTAATACACAAAGATGATTCATTTTTATTTCATCCTTTTTAACTAATCAAGTATTGACAAAAATGTTATTCTTTTTCACAAATCAAGTTTTGACAAAAATTGTGTCATTTATTTCTATAAACATATTTGGACAAAAATGTGTCTTTTATTTTAATATTCATTTTCTAGCAAAAATGTACCTTTTATTCTAATACCTTTTTAATGTATAAAAAAAATACAATTTCAATTCATTCTTCTTTAATGTATAAAAATATACATTTTCTAGTTCATTCTTTTAATGCATAAAAATATACATTTTCTATTTCTTTCCTTTTATGTATAAAAATATACATTTTCTAATTCATTCTTTTTATGAATAAAAATCTACATTTTCTAAAGTGACAAAAATGAATGAATTTACTTCATTCCTTTCAAAGTGACAAAAATGAATCTCCTTTTTGATGTAAACAAAAATGATAATTTCAACTTAACAAAAATGTAAATTATGTTTGATCAACAAAAATGTGATAATTTGTTGGATCCTTTTAATGTAAATAGAATGTGATGATCTTGTCTAATCCTTTTAATGTAAACAAAATATTAATTTTGTCTATGTCCTTTATAATATAAACAAAATATGATTTTTGTCTATGTCCTTTTTATTATAAACAAAATAAGATTTTTGTCTATGTCCTTTTTAATATAAACAAAATATGATTTTTGTCTATGTCCTTTTTAATATGACAAAAATAATCATTTCTAATACAAAATTACATTTTTAATCTCAATATACATTTCTAAGCAAAATGTTGTTTTTAATCACCATGAACATTTTTAAGCAAAATGTTGTTTTTACTTCATTTATTTCAAAGTGACAAAATGTCCTTTTAATTTCATACATAGATTCTAATGTATATAACGACTATAAAAATAGTTCTTATGTTAACGTACAGATTCTAGTGTACGTTATGACGGTAAAAATGATTATTAATTAACATATTAATTCTAATGTATGTTAATGACAATAAAAATGATTCTTTTGTATTGTACACAAAAAACCCCCTTGTTTAAATGTAACAAATAACATGACAATTTGATTTCAACAAAAGTGACATTTTATATTTTGTTGAAACTACAACTCTATAATTTGTTGATTCTAATTCACTAAAATGATAAGAATAGTTATTTTCATTTATTTATTTTTGTTTAATGTTCTAATTCAACCAAACGATAAAAATAGTGTCTTTCAATTTTGTTGCACTCATTTTATTACAAAAAAATGGTCGATGTGTTCTAACAATTTTCTTATAAAAAGGATAGACTTGTTTCGATAATTTTATTATAACACCATATCACCAAATCAACAGATCTATACAACACATCAATCGTAGAATCAAACCACGTCTCATAACAAACAGAATTTCACAGTGTATCGGTGATAACACAAACATAAATAAATTTAATTATTTAAGAAGAAATAAAAGAGAATTTACCACATTGATTTGTTTTCAGAAATCGTTCGTTTTCAGATTTGGTTGAATTTCCAAATTGCTTGGTTTCATCTCTAGTCAGTTCCATATGGTAGTGTTTTCTGATACGAATCCAAAACGACTGATTTCGCGAAATTCCGACGGTGTTTGAAAAAGTTACATCCTTTTAAAGATTAATAACTAATTAAACAATTTAATAAATTAGTTATATTTAATAACACTTAGATAACGCTGCCTTTCCTCTTTATTTCCTTCTGTTTACTGTTGTCTTCTACAGTGGGTTACTCAGAACCGTCGACTCCCAGGGTTTGCTGCACCGCCCAATTCTCTTGATCGGATCTCGATCCGACTTGCCCCCAACTTCCGCCTTGAAGTCGCCGTCCCCCAGCCTCCATCATGCCGAGCTCGGTGGGCTCTCTGCTCCGCTATTTGTGCATGAACGACAGCCCTTTGAGGACACGATTCACGCTCAATTCATCGCCATCGGTGATCATCACCGTACCAACCTAGAGAGCTTAGGAATCTCTAAAATGTATGCCTTAGGAGTTGGATTTATTATGAAACCGATTAGAAGAGATTAAGGGGAGAAAATTTGAAACACCCCACCTCCGTTAGGGTCACTCTCAAAGGGAATGCCCTAATTTTGGTGGAGGTCTATAAGTATAAGTCACAGATATACAAGACAGATATAATAACACATATTTTTGAACAGCGGAAAACAACAACTTTTATTTCTTCAAAATACGTGTTACACAAACCATGCCATAATTGTCTTACAATACTTCCCAAAATCATAACTGTCTTGATTACATTATTTAAAGAAGCACGAAGAAAACATAAATAAACTGCAAAAGTCCCCTAATTGCTGTCCAAAGCCATAGTCCAAAACGGAAAAGATCCAAGCAATACATTCTTTCTCTTCAAGCTGGATGTGAAAACTGGTCAAGCTGCGGTATTCCCTCCCTGAGAACCTGGGGGGGGGGGGGGGAACGGAAGAAAAAGAGGCGAAAGGAAAAAGGGTCAGTCATAAAGACTGGGTAAGTTCTAGTGACTTTCAGTGTAGAAACAGTTAAAACAACCTGTCACGTATGAACTGGAACTAAACTTAAGAATGGTGTCAAGGTGAACAAGATAGACTAATGTGATCAGGATAAGTCAAGACAAGTCAAGTAAAGCATCACATGTTCGAGATTCGTTGCATCGACTGTACTAGTATACTAAGCCCATATCACAAGTTAATCACGAAATAAATCCCACGGCCCAATGTCATGAAATGACCCTGAAACGGGGTCTGACCCAAGTACGGGGTCCTACGGAGCGATTATCTAGTCGATCGGCTCCCTACAAGTTCTAGCTCGTCAAGTGTCCGTGTCATACGGCTAATCACGAATGTAGTCACCTGTGCTGGGTCCACCTTCGGGTGTATCAGCCCTAGGGTGTCAACCCCTGACACGATTCAAGATGCACAGATAAATCTACGGATACCCAGTGTCTGCCACGGATACGTGCACGATCGTAGTCCACCGAACCTACATTGGCGTACCCCACTGCCGTCGTTCACCTCTTACAATCAGCCCAGTAATCGTGCCCCACCCAGCCTAGCCCCAGGGTACCTTGATACATCTAGAGGGTTACTGCTGAAAAGGGTCGTGTCTAGGGTTTTGCCTAATAGATTAGGTCATGTAATTCGTGACCTAACCCGCCTAACAGATCAAGTCATGTAATTCGTGACTTAATCCTTTTCCAGTCTAGTCATGTCAAGATGGTTAAGTATATCATTTCAGTTCGCGACTTAACCCGCCTACGTGTCATGTCAAGTTGGCTAAGTGTTGTCGTTTTCAAGTTCATGACTTAGCCCTACAAATCGTGTTCAACTTGGTTAAGTTGTCTTTTCATGTTCATGACTTAACCCTAATTGGCATTAATTGATTCGTTAATGCACCGAACCACTCACATTGGATCCTATTGTTTGTAGCAACTGGATTTGCCGGGCGGTTCCGGGCAGATTTACACTACAAACTCAACCCAACCTCGAGTTGGCCACTTTCTTGTTTTCTAAAGTCATGCCCATGTTCTTATCAGATTTTGCTATTTCCACATCATGTTCATATGTCAACTTCGTGCCCAACTAAGGCATGTTTAAAGTCAAGTTATGGCATGTTCAAGTCAAGTTTTGGTGCCATATTTCATGTTCTACTTATGCCAAATTTCACAGTTTATGCTTATAATTAATTCAAGTTTTGCCTATTCTACCCAATCGTATCCCCAACGTATATAAACGTACTTCGTTCACAAGCATAAACAATTCAAGAGATAAAGGGGAATAACACCAAACATGTGATAGGCATATGTGACAATTCCAACATCACTTGCATAATAAACAGGCTATAACATATCACATGGTTTCAATACTAGCATGATGATAACTTGGCATAGTAATGATTCCAGCTTAATTTAACATGATGATTTCAACTTTACATCACAGGCATAATAATCATTGCGGGCATAATAATAATTTTATTACAAACATGAAACATTAAAGGCATAGTAATCCTAATAGGCATAGTGGATTCCAATTTAGCATTTTTAACATAATAATTCTCATAGACATAATGATTCCAATTTATCATAATGATTCTCATCTAACATTATAAACATAATGGTTCCAACTTAGCATTTTTAACATAATGATTCTCAACTAACATTATAGGCATAATGATTCCAATTTAGCGTTTTTAACATAATGATTCTCAACTAACATTATAAACATAATGGTTCCAATTTAGCATTTTTAACATAATGATTCTTAACTAACATTATAGACATAGTGATTCCAATTTAGCGTTTTTAACATATCCAACATTATAAACATAATAATTCCAACTTTTCATCATAACCTAGCAATACCCAATTTTTCATTAATCATGATGGGTATATTAACATCACAGGCATAATTCCATCAATAGTCATAGCCATGGTTTAATTAGCATCATAGGCATGGTTTAATCAACATAAAGATTTCAATAAACATAGTGATTCCATGGACATGTATTAGTCCAACTTGCCAAACAATTAAGCCCAAGTGATTCATAACAACATCAAAATCATGATAAGTTTAACTTGCAACGTTGCCGTAGCAATATCCCCAAATTATGATTCAAAGATAAACAATATAAACAATGGATTAACAATAGTTCCTAAATCCGGTTTCAATTCATGGCATGTCCATATTGTTTTAGCGTTTTTGCCTAAAAAGTAACATAGAACTTACAATATGAAGCAAATAACCCAAATAAAAATCCCAAATTCGTTGTCTAAAGCGTCGTAGTTGTTGTAGCTTCTAGTTGTAGTCGTCCTTCCTCTTCTATAATTTTGTTCTTTGTATTCTTAATTCAGAGCTCTAAGTTTAATGGCGCGGCCTGAGGCTAAAATGAAATAGTATGATTTAGGCTAGGTCTTAGGTCCTTTTTATAATGTTTGTGAGTTGTTTTAGACCGTCGATGGAGCTTTATTCAATAATAGCCGTTCGTTTGAAGGAGAGGCCAATCAGGAGCTGACACCTAGCCCTAGTGACAAGGCAAGGCTCAGAAAATCGACCAAACACAGACCAGGCCAGCCAAGACCTGACCAGCCAGCCTATTCTGACCTGGGCGCACTTGGCAGGTGCGCCAGGCTAAAAATGCACTGGTGCACTTCCCAAGTGCGCCAGTTCATTTTTGTTCTGGCGCACTTCCCAAGTGCGCCAGTGCATTCTGACCCGTTTTCTGGTTTTCGCCCAACTTCGTCCGTCCATATCTTCTTCATACGATATCCGTTTTACACAAACTCGGACTCTATCTCAAGCAGAATTCCGAGAAGAACGCAATGGCGTATCCCGTTTCCTTTAATTATTTGATTTGAAATTAGTTATACTTTAATTTGTGAATCTCATTGTTATAGAATACACGGGTTGTTACATTCACCCCCACTTAAAAGGATTTCGTCCCCGAAATCTTCAAGTTCAGGAAGAATGTACATCCTAACATCCAAACATCCATCTACTCATCCATCAAACACGAGCATCCATTGTCCTTAAAAGACTTCTAATGCTTTATGATCATATGCGAAGTGTGGGTATATGTTCCTTAGCTAATGCTAATGATCAGTCCTGATTGATTTTCTAAATGCAAAATATGTTTAGTGAAATGAATCCAATATGTATGCAAATTTTTCCTATTATAATTCACAATTTCTACATGAGCGCTCGAACATTCAGTCATATGCAACAACCAAATGATAGCACAACCAAGTTTCCAAAATAAACACTCATGCATATGCAACATGAAAATGTGTCTGAGCCGATCTAGTGCCTAATGTGTATTCATGCATCCACGAGCAACCACTTGCGACCACTTGCAACCATTTCGCAATCATAACATGTTTCAATTACATGTTTACATCCAAAAAGATTCTACCTATGGTTCTCAAGATAGGATCGAGGAGAGAAATAAGATAAAACAAAGCATCTAGAATAAGTTAACGATGTACCGCCAGAAGGTCCGGTCTGCTTCTCAGGGCAGTCTTTGCTGATGTGTCCAGTCTTCCCACAATGAAAACATTCACCTTGCTTTCTCTTCCTCTTTCTACAATCCTTGGCTATGTGCCCTTCCGTACCACAGTAATTGCATTTCCTTTTATCACGTGAGTTGTTGTTCTTGCCTCCTTTCTCGGAGTCTACCTTCTTATTCTTAGAATCGTTGGGCTTGACCTCTTTCTTCCCTTGAGAATTTTCTGCCTCTGTCTCCTTCTTGCCCTTATCTTCCTCGTTCAGCAATGCCATCTGCACTAACCTTTCGTACGTAGCTCCCATGGGTATATGGGTCATGGCCAAACTGTGTAATGGCTCATTCAACCCTTTGACAAAGCGGAGAGCCTTCTTGTGCGGGGTGTTGACTAGGTCCAGTCCGAACCTAGCCAGCTCATCGAATTGATTAACATACTCTTTGACTGTCATATTCCCTTGCTTAAGAAATAAGAATTTTTCCAACTGAAGACTCCTTTCAGCTTCTGAGAGAAATTTAGCCTCAAACCTTGCCCTAAAGTCCTCCCATGTTTCCACTGGTCTTTATGCATTAGTGACTTCCCACCAGTAGGAAGCCTCACCTTTTAGTAGCCACACTGCCAGTTGTACCTTCTGCCTATCTTCTACCTCAAAGATGACGAATAAGTCCTCGGTTTCCTTTAACCAATTCCTAGCTGCCACGAAGGACTCAGTTCCATGAAAGTCCTTTCCTCCCATAGCCTTAAAATCTTTACATATCTTAGCAAAAGTGTTTCCCCGCGGAGGAGGTGGAGGAAGAGGTGCTGCTGTAGCTGGATGATTTCCTGCAGCGGGGGAGGAGGAACGGTAGGACCTGGCTGGGTGTCCCTTGCTTCTAAGAATCGCCTAAACCAACCTGGTATTGGTACACCCTCTAGCAAGTTAAGTTCTTCGGACATGCTGAAACAAGAAGGATAGATTCAAAATGAAGGATAAGAGATAACACCTATGGCTTTGGGGGACTTTGCCTTTTTAAAATAAAATAATATTTTATCTTTTAAAAATTCTTCTTTAAATTTTCCTTTGAAAATAAATTTTTGAAACTTTTATCTTATCTGGTAAACCTATGCTCTGATACCAAGTGAAACACCCCACCTCCGTTAGGGTCACTCCAATGCCCTAATTCTGGTGGAGGTTTATAAGAATAAGTCATAGATATACAAGACAGATATAATAACACATATTTTTGAACAGCGGAAAACAACAATTTTTATTTCTTCAAAATACGTGTTACACAAACCATGCCATAATTGTCTTACAATACTTCCCAAAATCATAACTGTCTTGATTACATTATTTAAAGAAGCACGAAGAAAACATAAATAAACTGCAAAAGTCCCCTAATTGCTGTCCAAAGCCATAGTCCAAAACGGAAAAGATCCAAGCAATACATTCTTTCTCTTCAAGCTGGATGTGAAAACTGGTCAAGCTGCGGTATTCCCTCCCTGAGAACCTGGGGGAGGGGGGGGGGGAACGGAAGAAAAAGAGGCGAAAGGAAAAAGGGTCAGTCATAAAGACTGGGTAAGTTCTAGTGACTTTCAGTGTAGAAACAGTTAAAACAACCTGTCACGTATGAACTGGAACTAAACTTAAGAATGGTGTCAAGGTGAACAAGATAGACTAATGTGATCAGGATAAGTCAAGACAAGTCAAGTAAAGCATCACATGTTCGAGATTCGTTGCATCGACTGTACTAGTATACTAAGCCCATATCACAAGTTAATCACGAAATAAATCCCACGGCCCAATGTCATGAAATGACCCTGAAACGGGGTCTGACCCAAGTACGGGGTCCTACGGAGCGATTATCTAGTCGATCGGCTCCCTACAAGTTCTAGCTCGTCAAGTGTCCGTGTCATACGGCTAATCACGAATGTAGTCACCTGTGCTGGGTCCACCTTCGGGTGTATCAGCCCTAGGGTGTCAACCCCTGACACGATTCAAGATGCACAAATAAATCTACGGATACCCAGTGTCTGCCCCAAATACGTGCACGATCGTAGTCCACCGAACCTACACTGGCGTACCCCACTGCCGTCGTTCACCTCTTACAATCAGCCAAGTAATCGTGCCCCACCCGGCCTAGCCCCAGGGTACCTTGATTCATCTAGAGTGTTACTGCTGAAAAGGGTCGTGTCTAGGGTTTTTCCTAATAGATTAGGTCATGTAATTCGTGACCTAACCCGCCTAACAGATCAAGTCATGTAATTCGTGACTTAATCCTTTTCCAGTCTAGTCATGTCAAGATGGTTAAGTATATCATTTCAGTTCGTGACTTAACCCGCCTACATGTCATGTCAAGTTGGCTAAGTGTTGTCGTTTTCAAGTTCAAGACTTAGCCCTACAAATCGTGTTCAAGTTGGTTAAGTTGTCTTTTCATGTTCATGACTTAACCCTAATTGGCATTAATTGATTCGTTAATGCACCGAACCACTCACATTGGATCCTATTGTTCGTAGCCACTGGATTTGCCGGGCAGTTCCGGGCAGGTTTACGCTACAAACTCAACCCAACTCGGGTTTCAAGCGCGATGTGACCGAACCACTCACATTGGATCCTATTGTTTGTAGCAACTGGATTTGCCGGGCGGTTCCGGGCAGATTTACACTACAAACTCAACCCAACCTCGAGTTGGCCACTTTCTTGTTTTCTAAAGTCATGCCCATGTTCTTATCAGATTTTGCTATTTCCACATCATGTTCATATGTCAACTTCGTGCCCAACTAAGGCATGTTTAAAGTCAAGTTATGGCATGTTCAAGTCAAGTTTTCGTGTCATATTTCATGTTCTACTTATGCCAAATTTCACAGTTTATGCTTATAATTAATTCAAGTTTTGCCTATTCTACCCAATCGTATCCCCAACGTATATAAACGTACTTCGTTCACAAGCATAAACAATTCAAGAGATAAAGGGGAATAACACCAAACATGTGATAGGCATATGTGACAATTCCAACATCACTTGCATAATAAGCAGGCTATAACTTATCACATGGTTTCAATACTAGCATGATATAACTTGGCATAGTAATGATTTCAGCTTAATTTAACATGATGATTTCAACTTTACATCATAGGCATAACAATCATTGCGGGCATAATAATAATTTTGTTACAAACATGAAACATTAAAGGCATAGTAATCCTAATAGGCATAGTGGATTCCAATTTAGCATTTTTAACATAATAATTCTCATAGACATAATGATTCCAATTTATCATAATGATTCTCATCTAACATTATAAACATAATGGTTCCAACTTAGCATTTTTAACATAATGATTCTCAACTAACATTATAGACATAATGATTCCAATTTAGCGTTTTTAACATAATGATTCTCGACTAACATTATAAACATAATGGTTCCAATTTAGCATTTTTAACATAATGATTCTCAACTAACATTATAGACATAATGATTCCAATTTAGCGTTTTTAACATATCTAACATTATAAACATAATAATTCCAACTTTTCATCATAACCTAGCAATACCCAATTTTTCATTAATCATGATGGGTATATTAACATCACAGGCATAATTCCATCAATAGTCATAGCCATGGTTTAATTAGCATCATAGGCATGGTTTAATCAACATAAAGATTTCAATAAACATAGTGATTCCATGGACATGTATTAGTCCAACTTGCCAAACAATTAAGCCCAAGTGATTCATAACAACATCAAAATCATGACAAGTTTAACTTGCAACGTTGCCATAGCAATATCCCCAAATTATGATTCAAAGATAAACAATATAAACAACGGATTAACAATAGTTCCTAAATCTGGTTTCAATTCATGGCATGTCCATATTGTTTTAGCGTTTTTGCCTAAAAAGTAACATAGAACTTACAATATGAAGCAAATAACCCAAATAAAAATCCCACAATCGTTGTCTAAAGCGTCGTAGTTGTTGTAGCTTCTAGTTGTAGTCGTCCTTCCTCTTCTATAATTTTGTTCTTTGTATTCTTAATTCAGAGCTCTAGGTTTAATGGCGGCGGCCTGAGGCTAAAATGAAATAGTATGATTTAGGCTAGGTCTTAGGTCCTTTTTATAATGTTTGTGAGTTGTTTTAGACCGTCGATGGAGCTTGATTCAATAATAGCCGTTCGTTTGAAGGAGAGGCCAATCAGGAACTGACACCTAGCCCTAGTGACAAGGCAAGGCTCAGAAAATCGACCAAACACAGACCAGGCCAGCCAAGACCTGACCAGCCAGCCTATTCTGACCTGGGCGCACTTGGCAGGTGCGCCAGGCTAAAAATGCACTGGCGCACTTCCCAAGTGCGCCAGTTCATTTTTGCTCTGGCGCACTTCCCAAGTGCGCCAGTGCATTCTGACCCGTTTTCTGGTTTTCGCCCAACTTCGTCCATCCATATCTTCTTCATACAATATCCGTTTTACACAAACTCGGACTCTATCTCAAGCAGAATTCCGAGACGAACGCAATGGCGTATCCCGTTTCCTTTAATTCTTTGATGTGAAATTAGTTATACTTTAATTTGTGAATCTTATTGTTATAGAATACACAGGATGTTACAAAATTGGAGTGCATTAGCCATCGATTGCAAGGAGTGGCGGCTGGTTCTATTTGAGATTAGGGTTCCGTATACAATACAGTATATGGTGGTATTTATACTGTATTTTAATTTAATTTTAATTCGTTTAATTACAAATAAAAACCATTACTCCTCAATAACACCAATTCCAACCCAACGAGAGTTGTTCCTAGGCAAAAACCCCTATCCCGGACACAATGGAACATGTTTCGTAACCCAATTTGGCTGTTACGATATGTGTTTCTTTAAATTTAATTAAAAATCATTTAATTATTAAATTCAAACTTACATTTTAAATCACCGGGGCAACTTACGGACCCAGAAAATTCCAGAAAAATTATTTCTGGTTATGTTTTGACGACACGGTTCTAACAAGACTAATTTCGTCGAATTCTGAGACTGTTTGAAAAATGGCCTTTTTCTAGTCGATTAAATTTTACCGAAACTGACAAAACACATTTCTTTTACCATGCTCACATATTAACTCGAAAAATTATGAAAATTGAAACTTAGCAATAATTTGACATTCCGGTTCCAACAAAAGTGGTTTTGTCGAAAACCGAGGTCGTTTGCAAAATGGCTATTTTTAAGGCCAATATATTATATTAAAATATATAAATTCCACAGCGACTTTTCTAAAATTTGAACTAGCCATAAATTTCAAAATATAAAGTGAAATTTTAGTTTCTTACATCCGTTAGAAATATATGATTAAGCAGATTTAAATATTTCTTGTTTCGTTCAATTCTGATTTAAAATGAATTCTGTACAGTCGGTCAAAGTTCAAATTCAAATTTTCAAACTACAGCGCTGTTTTAAACTCCTTTTATAATTAAATTAAATTTATTCGTTTTAACTTCAATTAAAATAAATTTTTAGTCATTCTTACTTAAAATAAATTATTTTAAATATTGAAATCCATTAAAATTTCTAAAATAAAAATTTTAAATTGGCCCCTAAATTCCCGGTCGTTACACATAATCCGAGCAAAGGAGATCCAAATCATACATCTACGTTCTTGGAGCTTGTAAAGAGTCTGACTGAGCTGAGTTGTTTCCTCCCTATGGACCTTTGGGGGGGGGAGGGAATGAAAAAAAAGAAGACGAAAAGAAAATAGAGTCAGACATAAAGCCTGAGTAAATCTAGTAACTCTTCAGTATGTGAATAAGAAAAGGGCATGATAGATATAAACTGAAAACAGGAAAGTGTCACAAGCTAAGGAAGTGTCGCTTAGAACCGAATATACTATCGCATCCATACTATATCTCTGCACCTACTTGAGCTTATTCTAACTGGCACCCCATGGTGAGGGTGAAGTGATCCCCATTTTTATTTAAAGATCGGCTCCTACTCGCGTAAACATGTGTCATACGACCCCCAAGAATTGTAGATACCTATGCTGGTCCCACCATGGGGTGTATCAAGACCCATGGTGGCGGCCCCGACACAACTCTAGAAGGCATAGGTTATACTACTGGTGTTCCCAGTGCCCTGTTTGTCTGCTCCGGTGTGTGTGCACGCCCGCACCCCGTTAGAACCTACACCGTGCGCCCACCGCCGTCGTTTTGACCGCTTACAATCAGCCCAGTAATCGTGCCCCACCCTGCCTAGTTTCAGGGTACCATGATACCTAACTTGGGTTACTGCTGAAACGGGTCCCTCGTTACTAGGGTTTTCTAGTCAAACATGTTAAGTGGTTAAGTGTCTGTCTTTACCTAACCACACCCATCAATTCTTTTTAACATGTTGAATTTGGTTAAGTGTTTATAGTTGACTTAACCCTACCATCTGTCCTTAGCCTCTTAGAGCACCAGACCACTCACATTAGACAGGTATTTCTATGGTTACTGGAATTCCCGGTCTGTTCCGGGCAGGTTTACACCGTAGTTCAGTCTAACCTCGGGTCATTATTGGGCTCAATGCTTAACCACCCACATTGGATAGGTATTGTTGTGACTACTGGATAGCCGGGCGGGTCCGGGCAGGTTTACGTCACAACTCAATCCAACTTCGGGTTAAGCATACCGTTTTTTCTAAATTTACATATTTTATCACTTCTCAATTATATGTAAATGTCATGTCTTTTATTCTTGGGTGTAACAATTCATACCGCTCAAATGTCATTATCGTTGGCATGTGCCAACCATGACAACTTATATTTTTAATGTTTTACACCCAACGTTATTACCCCCGTTTGTATGTTCGCAACATTATAACAAGTGTTTGGCTTGACACAATTCAGCCCAACTTTATAAACGTGAGAAAGAGGGGAAACTAAGAACATGTAATATTTCACATAAAGGTGTGTGGCGCATGAACTTGCAATTTAGCGATTCAACATAAATTATGGGTCATGTGAACTCGCATTCAAATCGAAGTATAACTAAGTAGGTGACATATGAAATGGCATAGTTTAGGCTTACAAACTTGTGTTTAAACATGTTTAACTTGGCATAATGTCAACCACAAAACTAGCATGTTGTATATTCACCAAAATGTCCAATTTTAACATCTAATCATATAGCCTATTTCAACATGAACTTGCATAGTTTATGAAACCCAAACGATACTTAACATAGATCCAATTATACTTTCAAATAAACATAAGAATGATATCATAGGTTTTGGGTCATGTAGGCATAAAAGGTCTCAAATCTAGAACATGTTTACATAAGCCTTAATTTAGATTTAGTGAATGTATATAGTCCATGCCATAGACATAAACATAAAGGGATCAAATTCTAGTTTTTTCCACAAACTTGCAAGTTCCATTGTTTTCATATACAATTGTTCAATAGGCTTGCATCAATCAATTTAGGCCACAAATATCAATACACAAGTCATGACAGAATCATTACAATACACAGAATTTATATCATATTCATACAATAACACAATTCTATTTTCATTTACATCGAATCACATCACAGTTTTTATTCATATTCTGAAAGGTCACTATACTTACAACGAATGCAGAATCTTGAATTCTGGATTCTGAATTCTGAAATTGAGATGCCCTCCATTGGGTAGATTAACGTTGCGTTGATTAATTTGATTAAGCTATAATCTTCTTCTTAATTTGATTTGTCTCTAAGCTTCTCTCTCTTGATGGCTATGCTCAATTCCTCCCTGGTAGCATGACGACTCCCTTATTATTATTATTTTGTGAATTTTTAGTTGTGACTTAAGGTGTATTTATAGATTTTTAAATTGTTTTGAGCCGTCAGATGAAGATAGGGGGAATCTAGACCATACAAAGTTCAAAGAGCCAATCAAGAGGTGACATGTCAGCCCTAGTGACACACCGAGCCACAGAAATTCGAGCTAGAGCTAGACCTAACCAGCCAGGTCGACTGGTAGGTCGACACCCAGGTCGACACTATGGTCGACCTAGGGTGGCCAGGTCGACACCATGGTCGACCTAGTCTCTGGGCGGGAATTTTCCCGCCCAGCCCAGTTTGAACCTGTTTTTCGAATTTCTAATTTGATACCGAGCTGTTAGAATTTAAATTTTATTCTGAAACTTCCGAAGGCCATAACTTCTTCATACGGAGTCCGATTCACGCAAACTCCAATTCTATCTCAAGCAGAATTCCGAGACGAACGCAATTGCGTAACCCATTTCCCTTAATTCTTTCATTTAGAATTAATTACATTTTAATTTGTGAAGCTTAACGTTATAGAATTCACGGGGTGTTACATTCTCCCCCCTTAAAAGGATTTCGTCCCCGAAATCTTCAAGTTAGGAAGAATGTATTTCCTACCATCCAACAGTCCATCTACTCAAACAACAAACACAGGCGTCCACTGTCCTTAAAAGACTTCTAATGCTTCATGATGATATGCATAGTGTGTGTACATGTCCTTATCTAATGCAGAAATTAGGCGGTCCACTGATTCAGTTGACCTCCTTAATGCGAATCATGTAAGTGTCATGAATCCGTTATGTATGCAAATTTTTCCTACTCATAATTCTACATGAGTGCACAACTATTCATACAAATGTGACGACCATATCACAACATATCAGATTTCAACCATATACAAATGAGAATACATATATGTATATGCAATATGAAGTGAATGAGCCGATCTATAACCTAGGGCGTGTGTGTATATGCATCCACGAGCAACCACTAGCAATCACTAGCAACCATTTGCAGCCATCATCCATAACATGTTTTCAAATACATGTTTGCATCCATTTGTTTTCTAACTAAGGAGTTAGGAAAAGGACCGAGGAGATATACCTAAAAAGATAGATAAAGCATAAATTAAGGAAAAAGAGAGATCAAAGATGTACCCTCAAAAAGAAGAGGGTAGGCAGCACGTATTCTATCCTCGGTTTCCCAAGTCGCGTCTTCCTTGGCATCGCTCCACTGAACTTTAACGAGTTTGACTTCGCGATTGCGTAGCTTTTTCACTTCGGTTCCTAAGATGCGGGTTGGAACTCTCCTCACAGTTGCTTTACGTTCCACTTCGGCTTCTTCTAGAATGCTAGGTTCCACCACTTCCGCAGACTCATGCAAACACTTCCGAAGGTGAGAAACATGAAAGACGTTGTGAACCCCGGCCAGTCTCTCGGGTAGCTCTAATCTATAGGCCATCTTCCCAACCTTCTCGATGATAGGAAACGGTCCTACAAATCTTGGTGCTAGCTTTCCTGTAGATCCAAAGCGAACGACGTTCCTTAAAGGGGATACCTTAAGGAAAACCCTGCCCCCAACCTCAAACTCAAGGTCGGTCCTTCTTTTGTCGGCATAGGATTTCTGTCTGTCTTAGGCAGTCTTCATTCTCCTACGTATCAAGTCCACTTTCTCCGAAGTCTCTCGAATCATGTCTGGCCTAAGTATAAGCTTATCTGTAGACTCCCACCAACAAGTTGGCGATTGAACAGACTTCCATACAAGGCTTCGAAGGGTGCCATGCCTATGGTAGCTTGGTAGCAGTTTTTGTAGGCAAATTCCACTAAAGGAAGGTGATCCTCCCACGTCCCTCCAAAGTCGAGAACGCAAAGTCTTAAAAGATCCTCTAAAACTCTATTCACTCTTTCCATCTGGCCATCGGTTTGGGGGTGATAGGCCGTGCTCAAACATAACTGTGTGCCTACAGCTTCTTGCAGACTCCGCCAAAACTCACTTGTGAAGATAGGGCCTCGGTCACTAACAATGCTGGAGGGTATCCCATGGAGTCGAACTATTTCCTTGAGATAAAGCGATGCTAGAGATGCGGCAGTCCTTCTACTCTTGATAGGTATAAATGGGCGCTTTTAGTAAGCCTATCCACTATTACCCAAATGCTAGTATTGCCTCTTCTCGACCTAGGTAGTCCATCAATGAAGTCCATTGAAAAGCTATCCCACTTCCACTGTGGGACCTCTAAAGGATGAAGTAGTCCTCCAGGCTTCTTCTGTTCCGCCTTGACCTGTTGGCAGGTCATGCACTTAGAAACGAAATCTGCCATGTCCTTTTTCATGCCGCTCCAAAAGAAAGTCCTTTTTATATCCTTGTACATCTCATCACCGCCAGGGTGTATAGTCATCTTGTAATGATGCGCTTCCTCGAGAACCTTCTTTGTCAACTCCCTTGCTTGTGGGACGCATAATCTTCCATCTCGCCTTAGCCAACCCTTATCATCGATGGCGTATCTACTGAGGTGACTAGAAGTTTCACCCCTAATAAATTTATCAATTACATCGACGAGCTGAGGGTCTTTACGTTGTGCAGCCCCTATTGAGTCCAAGAGAGTAGTGCGTACTTCGAGAGAAATTAACAAACCCGGTACAAAATCCGAGGAGGGCCTAAAGTTAAAACAGGCTATATACTCCAAGTTTTGCCTTTCCACAAAGAGCAGGCTTAAGGTCAGTTTCTTTTGGCTCAACGCATCTGCTACTATGTTGCCTTTGTCGGGAGTATAGGAAATATCAAAATCATACGGGGCAAGAAACTCCATCCATCTTTGCTGCCTCAAGTTAAGATCCTTCTGCGAGAAGAGATATTTCAACGATTTATGGTCAGTGTATAATTCGAACTTCTCACCTAGGAGATAATGGCGCCAAGACTTAAGCGCAAAGAAGATGGTGGCTAACTCGAGATCGTGGGTTGGGTAGTTCTTTTCATGAACTTACAATTATCTTCCACCATAAGCTACTACCCTTCCTTCTTGCATTGGAACAGCGCCTAGTCCCGTTCCACATGCATCTGTGTATACTGTGAACATTTTGCTTCCATCTGGCAAAGTCAGAACTAGGGCTGTTGTGAGAGCCCTTTTTAATCGTTGGAAAGCAAACTCGTAGTCCAAATCCCAAGTGAACGCCAGATTCTTCTTTATTAGCCTTGTGAGTGGAGCTGAGATTTTCGCGAAATCCCTAATAAACTTTCGGTAAATACTGGCTACCCCAAGAAAGCTTCGAACTTCGCTTGCATTTCTTGGTGTCTTCCAATCTTGCACTGCCACCACTTTCGCGGGGTCCACGACTAACCCCTCTTTGGACACTATATGCCCAAGAAATCTTACTTCTTTTCTCCAGAAGTGACACTTGGAGAATTTGGCTTTTAGCTGATGGACTCGAAGAGTTTCCATGATTTCTTTCAGATGCTGAGCATGCTCTTCCTCATTCTTTGAGAAGATTAAGATATCAACTACGAAGACAACCACAAATTTGTTGACGAATTCTCTGAACACCCTGCTCATTAGGTCTACGAAATAAGCGGGTGCGTTTGTCAAGCCGAAAAGCATGACAAGCCACTCGAAGAAACCGTTTGGGGTTCTGAACGCCGTTTTATCAATGCTGTCTTCAGCTACTCTTAACCGATGGAACCCAGTTGCCAGATCAAGTTGGGAGAAGACCATCGCACCTACAAGCTGATCGAACAAATCATCGATTCGGGGAAGAGGGTGCCTATTTTTCTTGGTCAATTTGTTTAACTCCCTATAGCCGACGCAAAGGCGAAGCGAACCGTCCACTTTGGTTGCGAACACCACTGGAGCACCCTATTCCGAAATGCTCCGTCTAATGAACCCCTTTTCGAGAACTTCTTTAACCTTCTTACTGAGCTCCTTTCTCACCTTTGGAGCCATGTGTCTGACAGGTAAAGCTACAGGCTTTGCATTATCCACAAGATATATGCGGAAGTCTATTTCCCGCCTAAGAGGTAAGCCTTTCACCTCCTCAAAGACATCCAAATATTCTCGAACTACTCTAACTGATTGCAAATTCTCATCAGAAGCATCAAACGACACTAGATAACTAAGCATAACAGCATTCAAGGGATTACAAGAAATTTCTAGAGTGTTATCAAGCCGAGTCAAGAGTCTAACTACTCTTTTCTCACAATCAAGAATGGCACTATTACAGGATAACCAATCCATTCCTAAGATCAAACCATATCCCGAGAAGCCCAAAACAAAGGCATTACAACTAAACTCAACGCTCAGAATAGAGATTTTCAAACCCAAACAAACCATTGACAAGTAAGCGGAGCCCCCAATTGGATTTGAAACTACTAAGGGATCTTCTACCATACTAGTGTCTAGATGTAGAGATTCTACTAAGGCAGATGAAATAAAAGAGTGTGATGCGCCAGAGTCAAAAAGTGTGTGAACTGTATGATCATAAAGATAAACTACACTTTCTACAGAAATATTACTACCTAAAGTTCTCAAGATAGGATTGAGAAGATAAGCAGGATAAAACAAAGCATCTAGGAGAAGAAGTTAAAGAGGTACCCCCAAAAGGTCCTGCTTGCGGGCCTCGCCCTTGCTTCTTAGGGCAGTCCTTAGCCATGTGTCCAGCCTCACCACAATTGAAGCAAGTAGCACTCATCTTCCTCTTCTTCTTTCTCCAGTCGTTCACCACATGTCCAATAATGCCACAGAAATAACATTTCCTTTCCTCACGTGTCTTGTTATTATTATTGCGGTCCTTTCTTCCTTGACTATTATCTGACTTCTTGTTCGGCGATTCTTCCATTTGCTGGTTCACGTAGAAGAGAAGGAGGAGGAGTAAAAGCATCTGTAGCTGAGAAGTAGGGTCCCCAGACATGCTTAAACAGAAAGGAAAGATTCAAAACGAAGGATAGAGAGAGATAGTGCATGTGGCTTTGGGGGATTATGCCTTTTAAAATATAACACTTTTTCTAAAAAAAATGCTTCTTTAAACTTTCTTTCGAAAACAATTTCAATAACTTTTATCTTATCTAGTAAACCTACGCTCTGATACCAAGTGAAACACCCCACCTCCGTTAAGGTCACTCACAAAGGGAATGCCTTAACTTTGGTGGAGGTTTATAAGTAAAAGCCATAGATAAACTCAAGACAGATATATATACACATATTTTAAACAGCGGAAACCAAACAGACTTTTATTCCATCAATACGTGTTCAAACAAAACATTCCATAATTGTCTCAAAATACTTCCAACATTACAACCTAATTACTGTCTTGATTATTAAAGAATCATAAAACATAAATAAAGTGACAAAAATCCCCATAGTGATATCCAAATCCATAATCCGAGCAAAAAAGATCCAAATCATATATCTACGTTCTTGGAGCTTGTAAAGTGTCTGACTGAGCTGAGTTGTTTCCTCCCTGTGGACCTGGGGGGAGGGGGGAAATGAAGGAAAAGAAGACGAAGAGAAAATAGAGTTAGACATAAAGCCTGAGTAAATCTAGTAACTCTTTAGTATGTGAGTAAGAAAAGAGCATGATAGATATAAACTGAAAATAGGAAAGTGTCACAAGCTAAGGAAGTGTCGCTTAGAACCGAATATACTATCGCACCCATACTATATCTATGCACCTACTTGAGCTTATTCTAACTGGCACCCCATGGTGAGGGTGAAGTGATCCCCATTTTTATTTAAAGATCGGCTCCTACTCGCGTAAACATGTGTCATACGACCCCCAAGAATTGTAGATACCTATGCTGGTCCCACCATGGGGTGTATCAAGACCCATGGTGGCGGCCCCGACACAACTCTAGAAGGCATAGGTTATACTACTGGTGTTCCCAGTGCCCTGTTTGTCTGCTCCGGAGTGTGTGCATGCACGCACCCCGTTAGAACCTACACTGTGCACCCACCACCGTCGTTTTGACCGCTTACAATCAACTCAGTAATCGTGCCCCACCCTGCCTAGTTTTAGGGTATCATGATACCTAACTTGGGTTACTGCTGAAACGGGTCCCTCGTTACTAGGGTTTTCTAGTCAAACATGTTAAGTGGTTAACTGTCTGTCTTTACCTAACCCCACCCATCAATTCTTGTTAACATGTTGAATTTGGTTAAGTGTTTATAGTTGAGTTAACCCTACCATCTGTCCTTAGCCTCTTAGAGCACCAGACCACTCACATTAGACAGGTATTGCTACGATTACTGGATGTGCCGGTCGGTTCCGGGCAGGTTTACACCGTAGCTCAGTCTAACCTCGGGTCATTATTGGGCTCAATGCTTAACCACCCACATTGGATAGGTATTGTTATGACTACTGGACAGCCGGGCGGGTCCGGGCAGGTTTACGTCACAACTCAATCCAACCTCGGGTTAAGCATAATGTGTTTTCTAAATTTACATATTTTATCACTTCTCAATTATATGTAAATGTCATGTCTTTTATTCTTGGGTATAACAATTCATACCGCTCAAATGTCATTGTCGTTGGCATGTGCCAACCATGCCAACTTATATTTTTAATGTTTTACACCCAACGTTATTACCCCTGTTTGTATGTTCGCAACATTATAACAAGTGTTGGGCTTAACACTATTGAGCCCAACTTTATAAACGTGAGAAAGAGAGGAAACCAAGAACATGTAATATTTCACATAAAGGTGTGTGGCGCATGAACTTGCAATTTAGCTATTCAACATAAATTATGGGTCATGTGAACTTGCATTCAAATCAAAAGTATAACTAAGTAGGTGACATATGAAATGGCATAGTTTTGGCTTATACAAACTTGTGTTTAAACATGTTTAACTTGGCATAATGTCAACCACAAAACTAGCATGTTGTATATTCACCAAAATGTCCAATTTTAACATCTAATCATATAGCCTATTTCAACATGAACTTGCATAGTTTATGAAACCCAAACGATACTTAACATAGATCCAATTATACTTTCAAATAAACATAAGAATGATATCATAGGTTTTGGGTCATGTAGGCATAAAAGGTCTCAAATCTAGAACATGTTTACATAAGCCTTAATTTAGATTTAGTTAATGTATATAGTCCATGCCATAAACATAAACATAAAGGGATCAAATTCTAGTTTTTGCCACAAACTTGCAAGTGCCATTGTTTTCATATACAATTGTTCAATAGGCATGCATCAATCAATTTAGGCCACAAATATCAATACACAAGTCCTGACATAATCATTACAATACAAAGAATTTATATCATATTCATACAATAACACAATTCTATTTTCAATTACATCGAATCACATCATAATTTTTATTCATATTCTGAAAGGTCACTATACTTACAACGAATGCAGAATCTTGAATTCTAGATTCTGAATTCTGAAATTGAGATGCGCTCCTTTGGGTAGATTAACGTTGCGTTGATTAATTTGATTAAGCTTTAATCTTCTTCTTAATTTGATTTGTCTCTAAGCTTCTCTCTCTTAATGGCTATGCTCAATTCCTCCCTGGCAGCATGACGACTCCCTTCTTATTTATTTTTTGTGAAATTTTAGTTGTGACTTAGGGTGTATTTATAAAATTTTAAATTGTTTTGAGCCGTCAGATGAAGACCGGGGGAATTTAGACAATACAAAGTTCAAAGAGCCAATCAAGAGGTGACATGTCAGCCCTAGTGACACACCAAGCCACAGAAATTCAAGTCAGAGCCAGACCTAACCAGCCAGGTCGACTGGCAGGTCGACATTATGGTCGACCAGGGGTGACCAGGTCGACACTATGGTCGACCCTACGGTCGACCTGGTCTCTGGGCGGGAATTTTCCCGCCCGGCCCAGTTTGAACCTGTTTTTCGAATTTCTAATTTGAAACTGAGCTGTTTGAATTTAAATTTTATTCTGAAACTTCCAAAGGCCATAACTCCTTCATACGGAGTCCGATTCACGCAAACTCGGACTCTATCTCAAGAAGAATTCTGAGACAAACACAATGATGTAACCCATTTCCCTTAATTCTTTCATTTAGAATTAATTACATTTTAATTTGTGAAGCTTAATGTTATAGAATTCACGGGGTGTTACTTTCTTCATTACTTTCTTCATTATTGAAGTCCATATATTATCTTATACACAAATATTAAAAATGCATCTCCACTACAGTTGTGATCCTCGGCCCACCTTTCAACCTTATAAGGGCTACCTAGGCTTGCCATATCCTGGTACCATAATAGCTCAAGCCTCAGCTATTGGACTTCTTTAATGATTACAACCTGTTTGACACTACCATGTAGCATATGGTGAAACCCCACTTTGATGGAGAGGATTAATGAGCCTTTCTTTTAGCAATGGTTGTACCAATGTTACTATAGTTTTTGAGGATTTTCTATGACAGTATGGACTGTATAAAATAAAAATGAACTATAAAAGTAGAGATTGCACCACAAAAAGTATATTTACATGACCTATGTGAAAAGATAGTGTTATTGGTTATTAAGTTTTAACATTTGAAATCTTCAAAAATTTCATAAAATAATTGGAGATTGGGTACGAACCCATGCAAAGTAAAAGCAAGGGAATATTAAACAAATATCTTATAGAATGGCGTAGGTTCGAGACCAAGAATGACATGTTAAGAGCTTACCAAGTGCATATGCTAAGATCAAACACTTATGTGGTGCTCGAGGACCAGGCTAGGTGCAATAGGGATGGTTTTACGACTTCGGTCGGTTTTCCTCCTGAACATATTCAAAAAAAAAAAAAAAACTAAACACAACAAAATTTTAATAGGCATACACAACATGCAAAGGCATAAATATTTTCTTGTTATCCAAGGGATTATATTAAGCAAAGGTAACCATGTTGGTAAGCATAACTATACTTTTCTATTACTCATATTAACATGATTTCAGTCCTCGCAAGAGTCTGGAAGTCATAATATTTTATACTAAAAAATATGGAAAGCAACATAATTTTTGTTCATGGTGTTGAATAATCATCTTTCATGAATGCCAAATTTTGAACATTTTTAATGGAAAACACTTTGGCATTAATATTATTCCTCATATGCATTTTCAAGTTATATATAAATTATGAAATACTATATCATGATTCTCTTAGCATATTCAAATAATTTTGCAAGTCTAGGTATCAAATAGTGAAAATTAAATGTGCCTATATATAATTATGTACGTTTGCCAAGTGTCTTATGTCGAACTATTACTTTTCCAAAAACGTATTTCAAAATATCATCCAAAATGAATGAGGATTGTAATAACTACCACAGATTTATGCTTATCTAATGTTAAACATTTTTGTGAAATACTTGGGCTTGCAAAAATGGTAAATAGAATTATGAATATACAGCTGTTTATCACTAAAGCTATATTTTTAAAGACTAAAAACATTATACACAATTTTTGTCTCGATCATAGATGATGCGTGAAAGTGGAAGTGTTGTACGCTTTAAGTGGCTAACATACATAAAAGTTAAATTTGTATACTATGTTAGTTGATTAGTCTTAAAAACTTCATTTTGTAAAATAATCATCTTTATAGTATGATAAATAAATATAAAAGAAAAACAATGTGATTCTATCTTGAGTGTTGTCCATGACTGATTTATCAATATCAAAATTGTAAGACGGTTATACCCAAAAATAGTATTTACTTTAGTAAAGAACTTGATCTTTGTTTTTTCGGTCCCTTCTCCGACCACAGATGCCATTGTTTGTTGTTCATTTAGTTGATTTCAGTCAGCTTAGTCTACCCCGGTTAGAGAAGAATGCATTGTGTAGCTTGCCTCATAAGTTATGGTCAACTGTTGTCAGGGCAAGGCCTAGTTCAGTTGGCACCTGTATTAGCAATCGACCTTTATGAGATAAAACTTGTTGAGTACGCTATATTAGCACTCCTATAAAGGTAAGCTTTACATTTAGGGCTATTTCAGTTGGCTATCTATATTTGTCACAGGGCAAAGAAAATATGCACACTATATAAGTTAAAACTTGTTGACCGTAACTAATTATCCCTCATAAAAAATTCTAAATTTATTAGCATACTATATCAGTTAGCGCTTCGGCCTAGTTCAGTTGGCATACTATAGTAGTGTCAAGGCAATGAAAATATGTAAACTATATTAATCCTTAGTTTACTATAAAAATTCAACAACTACAATAGAATGTTTGATTAAGGAAAAAATTAAGAATTTGGAAGTATTAAAAAATGACCCAATTCCAAAATTGCAGGTGATTCACATTTGTGTAATTTTCCTTTAGTTTTGTTATTGATTCAACAAAGCACCATGAATACTGTTGATGAGCCTTTTTGGACTGCCCATCAAGGCATGGTAGTGTCGAAGATTCTCCTTCGAAGCCCTTGAAGTAAATCGATTAAAGAAGCCCATCCTCCTATTCCACGATTATCCATTAGAAGCAGTCCCAAAGGAGTATGATGAGGCCCGGTCCAGCCAGCTACAAAGCGCTTGTCTAAGGGCCAGTCTAAAGAATAGTTCATCCTAGATTTTTTTTCCATTCAAATTGCCTACGACGGGTAGATCAAGCATCGAATCCGCATTGGATTTTTGGAAGAAAGACCGATTCTTCAGCAGATACCGATTCATTCAGCCGCTGCTATTCTGTTGGATCCGATGGCACGTGTAGATAACGGCCAAGCATTGTACCATCTATAAATAACTGTGTTTCAATTCAGAAAAGGAGATATTGTAATCACTCTAGCAAATCAAAAAGAGAAATAACATATAAAGTGGACGTAGGCACCATCTTCACCGAACCACTATAAAAACTCTGTGTGTGATCTTTTTAAATTTTCCGTGCATTGTTTATTGCTATTAATCTTCATTTATTCTCTACAAATCTCTTTCCTTTGGGTGCTGAACCAGTTTTTGGTATCAACATTTCTAGGCTTTCACTGAGAAACTGACTTTCTTAGATCATTTCGGATTTTTTGCTCTACTTTTGGATCACCAAGTCCAAGTCAAAAATCCCATTTTTTATTATTGCATTGATTTGGCAATGGCAGGGAAAATGGTATACAGGACAAAAATCCGCAGGTGGGGTCCTCTACGGGAGCAACTGGTGGGTCGATTGCCCCCGAACCTACTTCGGGTCAGCCTGTATTACCCGCTGGGGGGGGATTTAACTCCATCCTCTGCCTTTGCAACTCGAGACGAATTCATGGCTGTAGTAGATCGAATTAGGGAGACTACTGATGCCCTAAGGGTCCACTCTCAGGAGAATGCCGCTATGCGTGAAGACATGACTCGCATGGCAAGGCAATAGGGATAATTCAGAAATCAAGCTCAGGAGCTCCAGGGCTATTGACTCCCTTCTCCGCCGCCGGGCCGAGTATCAAGAAGCTTGTCTTCATCAGTAGAAGACAGGGATCCACGCCGATCCCGACGTTCGTTAGAGAGAATTGAAATTGCCCGACTACCGCAGATGGAAGAACATCAGAATCCGCCCGATGAACGTGCTCAAGGGCGTGCTGAACAGGTTGAGTTAGAAGTAGCCGACCCTGTAGCCCCACACAACCGGGAGCCTTCTCCTCCAATAAACAAAAACGATGTTCGAAGAAATCAGTCTCCTATACGCCCTCCTCGGAATCTTGTGAGGGACCAAGAAAACCAAAGGAGAAAAATGCCCGGACGGTATTTCCTGATCAAAGGGGTAGAAGGAGTCCGTCGGTAGAAGAAGTCGATCCAGATATAGTGGTTCCACCAAACCTAGCCGCGATGGTACGACAAATTATGGACGATAGTCGCGGGCATAGAAATGAGGATTGGGGAATCGACCGAAGCCATACGCCGTTCACTGATGACATTTTGCAAGCGGAATTTCCCAGGAGATTCAATATGCCCCAAATGGACCAGTACGATGGGACTTCAAACCTACAGCAGCATCTAATGAGATATTCTTGGCACATGGAAGTAGCGGTTGCAATTGACACAATCAAATGCAAGGCTTTTTCAATCTTTCTAAGTAGTATATGTGGTTTGTCCGTTTACCCGCGAAATCTGTATCTAACTTTAAAGACCTGAGTGAAAAGTTCCTAACTCAGTTCTATCTTCATGCCACCGAATCAAAACATGTCATGGCCCTGTCAGTAGTTAAGCAGGGGAGAGGCGAATCCCGAAGAAATTATCTCAATCGGTTTAATCGGGCGGCAACCGAAGTTTGCAACCCCAACCATGAGACCGTTTTGATGGCCATGGTCGATGGCATCGACAAACGAACCGAGTTCAGGAAATATTTGATTGGAAAACCGCTGACCACGATTGTAGCATTCTATGAAAAAGCCAACGTACGATTAAGGCAAGAAGATGCATAGCTGGAAGAAGACGGTCAGAGGGATGCCTTCAATCCGTCAACTCGAAACAACGCCGCGGTTAAACAATCCGGGGATAACTCGGGGAAAATCGAAGTAAATGTGGAAAATCGTGGCAAGCGAAATGGTGAAGGATCGAACAGCGATAGTTCGAAGCAAGGGAATTCCCGGAAGCGCCCCTGCTTCCAGGTATTTGAAACATATACGGCGTTAAATGACACATTAGAGAACATATACCTCGATACTTGTAATACGATGCAATATAAGAAGTCGCCCCCACGAGAGCCTACAGAGAAGGAACGTGCAAACGGGAAGTATTGTTTATTCCATGACATTTATGGGCATACAACCAATGAGTGTCGACATCTTAGGGACATGGTGGAAAAGCTGATTCGAGAAGGAAAACTCGACGAATATAAAACAGCTCCAAGGGACAGGGGGCAAGGAACTTCGATGCCTAAGCAAAACCAAGCCACGACTCATTCTACCCCTCAAGAAAAAGGAAAGGGGATTGTTATTAATACCATCGTGGGGGGACCGCATCCCGCAGGTCATAGCATCAGAGCCATGGAACGATACGTCAACACCGCAAAACATCTTGATGTTGCAGAAGTAGATCCCCGTGAAGCCGCGAGTCCTATCAAACAAAGAAGAACGATGGGCGAGGATATCATCTTCCGCGAGCGAGAATCATCTGGTATAGAAATTCCTACAGTCGATCTATTGGTAATAACAATTGTTATTGGCCCAGCTACTGTCCGAAAGGTTTTGATTGACAACGGGAGCTCAGTAAACATCCTATTTAAGCAGACCTATGACCAAATGAAATTAGATGTAAAGGACTTGGAGCTGAATGAAGGTCAGATACGTGGTTTCAATGGGTCGACCACCGAACCCATCGGCCAGGTCAAGCTATCAGTGGAATTAGGAGATGGGGATTGACGAACAGTCAGGATTCTGCCATTTGTTGTAATGAATATCAACACGCATTATAACGATTTCTTGGGGCGGCCTGCCCTGGCTGTGTTTCGAGCGTGTATCGCCCCTTGGTGTTTACATTTGAAGTTCCCCACGGATAGCGGAATTGGAACTATGCGGGGAGACCAGGTAATAGGTCGAGCGTGCTATATAGCAGAATGGAAGGAGCTACGGAACGGAGGTAACCAGGAGTCTGAGAAATCTTCCCCCTCGGGGGAGAATAAGGAAGCATAGCAATTACAGAAAACACCCCGACCAGGATCGTCAGCCTGTGAGGTCGAAGACATCGACCCACGAGATAACGGTGATTCGGGGTGCAGATAGGCAGCCCCAAATGAGGCCACCATAGAAATACCCATCGATGATAATGAACCCACCAAGGTCCTAAAGATTGGATCTCACCTTGATCCCCTCCGGACGAGGGAGTTAAGTGAATTCCTTTGGGCAAATTTGGACGTGTTCGCCTGGACCCATGCTAACATGTGTGGGATATCTCCATCTATTATAACCCACTTCCTTAGCATCAACCCAAAATATACCCCAATAAAGCAAAAAAGGCAAATGCTAGGCCCCGAAAGGTCGAGAGCTTTGAAGGAGGAAATCGGGAAATTGCAGGCCAATGGATTCATCCGGGATTCAACCTATCCCGACTGGATAGCTAACCCGGTACTTGTGAAGAAGGCTAATGGGAAATGGAGAACTTGTATCGATTTCTCTGACCTAAACAAAGTGTGTCCCAAAGATAGCTTCCCATTACCCAGGATCGACCAGCTGGTTGACTCGACCGCCGGGCACGAGCAACTCTCATTCATGGATGCATATTCTGGGTATAATCAAATTGCCATGCATATCCCTGACCAAGAACACACCAGCTTCATTACCCATCTCGGACTATACTGTTATGTGGTGATGCCTTTTGGCCTAAAGAACGCAGGAGCTACCTATCAAAGGTTAGTCAACCGAATGTTTCATGATCTAATTGTTAAAACAATGGAAGTATATGTAGATGACATGTTGGTAAAATCAAAACAATCATCCGAGCATGTGGACGACCTATCAAGGATGTTTAACATCCTACGAATATATGGAATGAAGCTAAATAAGCTGAAGTGTTCTTTTGGAGTAGCATCGGGCAAATTCCTCGGTTTCATTGTGAGTTCCCATGGAATCGAGATCAATCCCAATCAGATTGCAGCCCTTAATGGGATCCAGGAACCTCGCCGGATAAAGGATGTTCAGATTTTAGCGGGAAAGGTAGCAGCTATGGGACGGTTCATCTCAAAAGCCACTGATAAATTCCTACCGTTCTTTGAATTGATAAAAACAGGAAAGCGAAACTTTGCTTGGACACCTGACTGTGTCGAAGCTTTTCGGAATCTACTCGACCATCTTGAAAAGCCTCATATTCTCTCCAGACCTGTTGATCATGAGGACTTGTTCGTTTACTTAGCAGTATCAGTACATGCACTCAGCTCAGTTCTTGTCCGAGAAGAAGATCGAGTGCAGCGACCAGTCTACTATGTGAGTAAAAAATTAACCTGGGTCGAACGCAATTATCCTAAAATTGAAAAATTGGCCTATAGTTAGTTAACCACGTCAAGGAATCTTCGACACTACTTCCAGGCCCATCCAATTAAGATATTCACTGATCAGCCTCTTCGACAAATCTTACAAACGCCAGAAGCGAGTGGGAGACTGCTAAAATGGAATATTGAATTAAGCCAGTTTGACTTAACATTTATTCCTCGGAAATCGATCCGAGGACAAGGCTTGGCTGATTTCATAGCAGAGTTCACGACCCCAGAGGAAGAATGCCAAGATGTGGACCCTAAGCCCATTAGGATCGAGCAGAAGCCAGTCAGTTGGAAGCTCTACACGGATGGGGCCCAAAATAGACAACGTTCAGGCGCCGGCATTGTACTTTTGTCCCCTGAGGGGCGCTCGGTCTATTATGCTCCGAGATTAGAATTTTTAGCAACTAATAATGACTCTGAATACGAAGCCCTGATTGCTGGACTCAAACTGGCGAAAGACCTGAAGATAACATCGCTCGACATCCATTGTGAGTCACAGCTTGTAGTCTGCCAAGTCAAAAAAGAATTCGTAACCCGAGGAAAGCGACTGACCTCTTACCTCAGAGAAGTCGAAAAGCTGCTACGGAGCTTCGACCAATACAGCATCTCCCATGTCCCTCGAATAGAAAACCAGAAAGCGGATAGGCTAGCTATTGCTAGTTCAGACCATCCGAGCGAAATAGAGTTAGTTCCCATAGAAATCTTGAGGATGCCAAGCATTGACCAAATGGATGTCGATCAGACAGACGTCGAACCCAAAGAAGAATCATGGTTGACTCCCATTAAAAATTTCCTTCTCCACGGGCAATTACCCGAAAAGAAAAATGAAAAACGAGCCTCGGTACGACGAGCCTCTAGGTACCTTATTCAGCAAGGCCAACTCTATAGAAGAGGATTTTCTGTTCCGATGTATAGCCAACAGCGACATTAAAAGGATACTGCAGGAAGTACATGAGGGGGATTGTGGAGCACATACCGGGGGGCAAGCCCTTGCCCAAAAAATACTGTGCTATGGGTACTTCTGGCCGACCATTAATAGGGATGCTTCCAACTATGCCAAAAAATGTGATAGGTGTTAGAGATTCGCGCAAATCCCACAGGAACCCCGGACGAATATTGCCCCGATGACTAGTCCTTAGCCGTTTGCTGTGTGGGGAATTGACATTATAGGAACATTGCCAATTTCAAAAAGGGGTGCAAGGTATGCAATTATGGCGGTAGACTTCTTCACAAAATGGGCGGAAGCTGAGCAGATGACTACAATCACAATGAAGAAAGTTATCAACTTCATCGTCAGGAATATCATATGCCGATATGGAGTGCCTCGAACTATTGTCACAGATAACGGAACTCAGTTCGACAGTTTAGAATTTCGAGATTTTTGTGAGAAATATCATATTGAAAAGAAGTACACTACAGTCGCACACCCCCAATCCAATGGTCAAGTCGAAGCGGTCAATAAGATCATTAAGACCATTTTGAAGAAATGACTGGAACGCGCTAAAGGAAAATGGGTCGACGAATTACCCTTGGCACTATGGGCATATAGTACTACCCATAAGACCGCTACGGGCCATACCCACTTTGCTTTGTCATACGGATCTGAAGCGGTCCTCCCGATCAAGCTTGAAGTCCCGACTCACCGGACAACATACTATGATCCCTTGACTAACAAGGCACTTCTCTTGACGTCTTTGGACATGATCGACGAAAAAAGAGAAGAAGCAAATCTTCGTGCCCAGGCTCACAGGCAAAGGGTCGCTCGATATTATAACAAGAAGGTCCGACGAAAAACCTTCGAAGTAGGCGATCTGGTCTTGAAACGAATCTTTCCAGTTCCTGTGCATATGGGCCCGAAATGGGAAGGACCTTACGTCGTTCAGAGAAAGATCGATAATGGGAGTTTCAGATTAGTGACTATGGATGGCGAGCTATTTCAAAGAGCATGGAACGCGGAGCATTTACGACATTATCTTTCTTAGAATTTGTATTTCGATGTTTTTACCTTCTTTCGGCATTTAGATTATTGATTTATTTGTTTCTGGCGTTGTAATAAGCGACCATCATCGGTCGCATTAGCGTATTAATAAGTGTCTCCATTGCTGCTCTAATTTGTTGTAATTATAGAAGAGCTAGTGATTGAACGACTGACCTTATAACCTTTACCTTGGATGAATCAAGGATAAGACTGACGTCTATCCAGGCATACTGATCGACTATCAGACCTCGACTCTCGGCCTCATTGACTTGAGGAAGAGCATAAACGACACCTGAGCGTGAATGGTGCACCTTGACAAAAGACCGCTCAAACAATAGAACTTTGCCCTTTATTGACCAAAGGATAAGTATAAAAGCCTCAAGACGCCCCTGTTTAGTTACATCCAGGTTTTGATCAAGGATGAGACAACCTAAACTCGATAGGGGAGTTCGCCACTCAAAGGTCTACCCGAAATTGGGGGCAAAAGATGTAGCTATCGCCCCCGATTAGGATGAAGGGCGACTTACCCTTAATGTTTTAAAAAAAACATAGCCATGAAATCCATACGACATTTATATACATGTTATCATCCTAAGTTGATTTTCATTTAAAGTACCCTGATATCATTACAAAATATTACTGCCCGACAGGTGCTATCCGGATAGCGCTACATCATCAAAAAAATTACACAGAAATGGAATGTTTAAGAGGGAGGCGGCATCAATCCTTGTTCCACCATCTTAGCCAACTCCTTCTGTCTGATCATCTCTAACATCTCCTCAGTGGTCATCATGCGTCTTGATCCTCCAAGCATGCTACCAAAGGAGCGAGGAGTCGGGGTAGAAGCCTGTGGATTCACCAAAATAGTAGGGAATGGATCTGCAGATATAATGGTTGCGGGATTGAATTGAGGAAGTCCAGTGTTTGCAGGATCTTCAATGGGCTCGGGCTTCAAAGCGGAAATTTCCTTGTCTTCCTGATCCTTGGTCTCGGCCATAGATGGGCGACCCTCTTTTTTGGATTCCTCAATAATCTTGACATCAAGAGATACTAAGTCGACCGTTTCTACTTCTGCAGCTTTGATCACCTCTTCAGTAACACCCTTTTTCTCGGCGACAGGTCCTTCGTTCACCGTTTTAGATGCAATGGAAATTCCTGAAAAAGAGAAAAGATACATGTAAGTTGGAGGAGAATAAGGGTTTGAAAAAGAAAAAGGAGAGAGGAGAAGCTCACCTTCCATATTCGAACCGGCCACCTGTCCTTCCGTGGGCTTGACTTTGTCAGATGGAAAGGTAGAAGACGAACCCCTCTCTGTAACCCTGTGTGCAGAAGGCGCGGGAGCATAAGAACGACTATCACTAGCCTCAGTCTGAAGGACCGATTTCCCTTCACCTTACGACGCTCCGCCTCTGCCATTTTCCTTTCTTGTTTTCGTGCCTCCACCACAATGGCACACTCTCTGTCATTCAAGATATGGGTCATCAGTGACGTCTCATTCACTGGACGACCCTGTGTTGCCTTCTTCTATTCCTCCCATAAGAGTACCTTCCACACATCAACAAACCACTTGGGATATCCAGGCATCCAGGACAAATCCCTACGGTGAAGAACATCCTCGCAAAATAGAAGAACCTGGAGAGCATGCCCCTTCTTCATCTCAACCTTCTCCCGGGCATGCTCGGCCTTAAGAGTCTTGACTTCAATATCATGCTGAAGCTTCAGATTACCAGCGGACTCGACCGCTGCAGCAGTGTTCTTTTCGGCCTGATCCTTAGCTAGCTCTGATGAATGAAGGGCACCCTTTAAATTTTGAATTTTGAGGTCAAGCTGAGCTCTATCCCTCTTCAAAGCTGCTATTTCCTCCCTCATGGAGGCGCATTCCTGGCCTTTCTGTTGGGCCTGAATCTCCAACTCCTCGATCTCTTTTCGGTGCTTTTCTCTGTCCACAACTGCCTGTAACTCTTGGTCTTTATTTCTCTTTTCAAGGAACCCGAAGGTCCTCTTACGACTGTCGACATCCCTTTTTAAACTAGCAAGTTCGACTAGTTTTCCCTTTAATGCCCCACTCACCTGCTCGGCATATTCCAGCATAGCGTCATATTGAGACAAGGCATATTCCAAATTACTGCGCATACAGTGACGAAAGTTGTAGGATAATGGTTGTATTTCGGGGAGTGCTCCGATCTCAGAAAAAACAAGACCGAGGAAATTTCACTCCAATTCTTGGAATCGGTCGACGGAAGAAGTGCCATCCATAGGACTGGAGCGATGGGTCACTACCCGAGAAGACTCGACTTCCCTTTTCTCCCTAGACTTGGGAAATTTATCCACTTTCCTCTTCTTGGGCGTGTTACTTAACTCGTCCATATCTTTTGGCGATCGGTCATGTCTTTTCAAGCATCTCTTTTTCTGCCTATCCTGGTCCGTGGGAAGTTGATCTCCTCTTTCTTCTCTTGATTCTTCTCTTTCTTCTTCCTTCCTGTCTCTCTTCACGGCTTTTGCTTCTCTCCTCATGTTATTATTGTCTTTTTCGCTGACATCTTTTTCAGTATGGGGCAAAGTGGCTTCCCTTGGCCCGATGTCCCTTGAGAAGGAAGCGAACAGATCTCCATAAAACTCTTCATCGACACCTGTAGGGGACAAAAAATGAAGTGAGCAGTCTTCGATTTGCATATAAGCATTTGGTGTTTTAACGTACAATAAAACCTTATCGCTATGACAAAATTATACCTCCAATTCTGCTCTATTTGTCTGGAAAGGACATTCCCTCAGATTGATGGGCAAAGAATCGATCTGGATTTAAGCTTTGAGGAGAGAGAATAACATCAGGCATTTGAAGATTTTCCAACCCCGGAAGAGGGGCTGCGTCGAGCTCCGCCTGCAAGTCATGAGTTGAGGGAAAATCATCTTCAACTCCCGAATTTTTTGGATGGACCTCAATGGATTCTTCTTTGTTTATATTCCTTGATGCCACTTTGGGAGACCTCTTAGCGGACACCTTCTTTTTTGATCGATGTCCGACCCCATCGCGAGCAACTTCCTGAAACTTGACCTTCTGAACCTGCCTTTTGAAAATAGGCTTCTTTGAACCAGATTTCCTTTTTCTCTCAGGCAAAGGACGAACAGAGGACCCTCCGACCTGTGGAATCGCCTGTTTATCACCCGACTTTTTTGTAACTGTGGGCACGTCATCTCGAGCCGGCACTTCAGGGCCAGGCCCTTCTTTCGTTGATCCCTTCGACCTATGCTAATCGAGGAGGGCATATCGGTGCAAGTTTTCATCGGTTAGGCAGTCCCAGAACTCCCGCTGCTTCTTTTCTATCTCGATCAGCCATCTGTGGCGTTCTTTAAAGACCTCCCCATCAGGTCTTGCTAGCTCGCCTTCTGTATATTGAAAGAAAGATCAGTTGGGGAGAGAGACTCCAATAGTACAGGAGAACTTAACACATTTTAACCAGTACTGAGCGCACCCCGGCCGTTACTTAATCCAAAACCAGTCTCTCCTGGGATCGCCTGCCTTGCTTGGAACCTCCTCAATAATCTTCCGACCGCGAATAGCTTCAAAGAAAAATAAAGAAGGAGACTTATCATTGTGTCTAAGGTTGAAAAAGAAGGCTATGTCATCAAAGGTCGGAAGATGTCCCAGAAATCTCAAAAATAGGTAACAGGTCGACAACAGGTTGCCATAAGCTATCGGATGAAACTGCATTCGAGCCAAGTTAATTCGACATAAAAAATCAATGATGAAAGGAGGAAAAGGGGGAATGGCTCCTACGATGCACATCGAAAGAGAAATTTCCATATAACCATCCGGGGGGTTATGAAGTCTGTCGGTCTCCGTGGGGACTAGAACGTCATCAAAAAGATTGTTATGTTTCGCTGTTAAATGTTTTAATCACTTGAGAGTAATGTTGGATTTTTCTACTTCTAGAGGGCTCCTTAGGATTTCCGCACCAGGAAGCATATCGGGCGCCAAAGGGATAGGTGTCGCCTCGGATAGCTCGGCCGATATCGGGGGATGGGTTGTGGATCCATCGACCGACTTTGAGGATCGTTGCTAGGAGTAGACTCTGATTGGCTTGTAGATTCCGAGGAACTATCCACTCTAACGGAAAAAGGTATCTCTCCACTTGACTTCGACTTAGCCATTAACCTTTTAAAAAAAGAAAAAAACGAGTAACTGGTGATCTAGTTTGGGATAAATCACAAAATCTTTTGCCTTCAAGATTAGAAATTTGATATCGATAGGTTTAGTACGGAGAAACCCCGTCAATGGAGTGAAATTAAACCCTAGGTCACAGTAAAAAAAGGGAACAATTGTGCAAAAATGATAATTCGAAATGGAGAGCAATTCATACCTGAAAAAGATGATTTTTGGAGAAGATGATGCTGACTATTTTTTCTTTCGAAGTAGTAGATTAACCCCCACAATGATGAAAAAGTAAAAAGAAAAGGGTAAATGGAACTTTACTTTTATAGCAGTAAAGAAATGTGGCTATTTAGATTCGATCAATTTGATTGGACCAGGCAGATGCGTAAAGAAGTTGGAAAATCAGAAGTCAGTTGATAAGACGGGGAGATAGAAAGGCGCCATCATTATTTGAATTCATTTACAATCTCGAAGCAATTGATAGGACTTGACATAGTATGCGGTACCCATTGAATGAAAGTCGGGGCAACCAATGGAGTAAGCGATGTATAGACTTTGGTTCAAAAAATGAAGCAGCAAAGCATGCTTCCCATTAAGTGAATCATACTTTGGAGGGCAATGTGTTGATGAGCCTTTTTGGACTGCCCATCAAGGCATGGTAGTGTCAAAGATTCGCCTTCGAAGCCCTTGAAGTAAATCGATTAAAGAAGCCCATCCTCCTATTCCACGATTATCCATCAGAAGCGGTCCCAAAGGAGTATGACGAGGCCCAGTCCAGCCAGCTACAAAGCGCTCGTCTAAGGGACAGTCTAAAGAATAGTTCATCCCAGATTTTTCCCATTCAAATTGCCCATGGAGGTAGATCAAGCATCGAATCCGCACTGGATTTTTGGAAGAAAGACCGATTCTTCAGCAGATACCGATTCATTCAGCCACAACTATTCTGTTGGATCCGATGGCACGTGTAGATAACGGCCAAGCATTGTACCATCTACAAATAAATGTGTTTCAATTAAGAAAAGGAGATATTGTAATCATTCTAGCAAATCAAAAAGAGAAATAACATATAAAGTGGACGTAGGCACCATCTTCGTCGAATCACTATAAAAACTCTATGTGTGATCGTTTTAAATTTTATGTGCATCGTTTATTGCTATTAATCTTCATTTATTCTCTACAAATCTCTTTCCTTTGGGTGTTGAACCAGTTTTTGGTATCAACACATACATGAGAAGAATAGATGAAAATGATTAGTCGATTTCTGAATCCATAGACCAATCATATAGGATTGAAAGAAATTATCAAATCCAATGGAAAAGAATGTGAATTGACGCTCTACGTCAGATCTCCCCTCTCTTCCTATTTTCTTGCATATCTACAGATCTGAAAGTATTCCCTTTTCAGATAAATTGTAGATTTATAAGAATTTGGGAATTGTAGGTCTAAAAGATTATTCAAACTTCATATTAAGATGCTTTCAGGTGAGTGGGAAATTTATATACAAAGTTATAATAGCATATTTATCTTGTTTTTACTAGATCTAGAAATATATGCTTATTTTCATCAGATCTTTTCATAATATTGTTCTATTTGAATTGGCACCTATTAGATCTGCTAATAAATATTGTTAAAACTTTGGAATTGTGAATTATGGTTAAGAATAATACTACGTATATGCTTATTTGAATTGTTTATATATATATTGCCTATAATTATGTTGGAAAATATATTGTGGTAGTTACAGAACACTGTAGATCTGGAAATTAGTCCCGTTAATCACTATTTACATGTAGTTATATTCTAGATCTCTATTTTCGGTGTTGAATGATTAATTATGTGAATTTGGATAAGAAGATACAATGGTAAATTATGTGATTGGAATTGTTAAAAGAAATATGCCTGTTTGTATTCAACATTTTTGGGTTTAGGGTTGGTTATTGTAAATATGTCGTTTTCCTCTTTCTGAACAAAAAGACATTATTTTGAATTCAAAATAGATATGAAAAAAAGATTGAAAAGGGAAAAATGATGCAAATGTGTGTGCGTGTATATATATATATATATATGTATGTATATATATATATATTTGTACGTAGTTTGCATCAACTATTCCAAACATACATTAACATATATTTCTTATGATATGAAAATATGTCAATTTCATTAATAAGGCATAATTTACAATATTTATGGTTGCGGACTTTTTGTAATATTTGGAACCTTTAAGCAAGATTGAATGCAAAAAGGAATATTTGATTATTAATTTAACCAAATCAGTAAATATAATAATAATAATAATAATAATAATAATAAGGAAAATAACTACGTTAACCGCGTGGGAAATATAAATGTTATCCGTCAAAATTTGTGTAAAACATTAAAATATGCATTATATTGAAAGTTTGAATGATATTCGACTATGTAATTATATATGAAAATGTAATTCATATTCAATTAATATATTTGTGTTGACCATTATACCAATCAATATAATCAATTGCTATAAATAGGACCACAAATCAATAAATAACCATTGTAATCGATGTTGATTGTGTAAAGGTGAATATAATGGGATAATGGTTAAAATTCCTAAATTGGTTAGGATAAATGTTGTAAACCTCATTAAAGAAATTTTAATTATAACTACATTTGGACATGAGGTTAAGCTTAATTTGTTGTAGAAGTTAGCCTAAAACAGACTAGCAAATCCAACATCCATAGGTAGTCCGCTTAATGTGAGGGGTCTAATGCATAAAAATAAGTATACTAAGGCACGAGGTTAAGTTCAACCGGTGGTAAAGGACTACCGGAACTGACCTACAAATCCAGCATCCACAGGTGGTCAACTTAATGTGAGAGGTCTGGTGCACAAAAATATATATATACAAATAACAGGAAACAAGTAAGAAAATAAATAAGAATAATAATTGTCTATTGGGGTCCAACAAATAGATACTTCGGGACTGGTAAAATAATGATACCCAGTGTAAATGATTGCCTTAGGGAAATATGACTGTTATGGCCATAACGGGCGATAAACTTATGAGCGGAAGTAAATGGTGTAAAAAGCGAATTAGTGGGTATTGATTATTGTTTGAATGCTAAATCCAATTGGGGAATTAATCAAATAAATATCCTAGGGTAACGAGGATATGACTTTTCTTATTTAAAATTTATAAATATAGAACTTATAATTAAGAGTTAGAATTAGACTTGGTAGATTAATGATGTAAAATATTATTAACCATAGGAACGCATGACGATAATTGTAACGGAACAGATTTTTTACCGTTTAGTTAAACATTTAAAAATTGTTTTAAATATGGATTTCAAATTTTAAACGATTTAAAGTCAATAAAATTTGAACAATTTATTTATATAAACAATTTATATATCCTTATGTGATCTAATCTCAGCACATTCAATTGGTGTCTGAAATTTGGGAAGAAAATTCAAATGCTATCACATTGGCAAAAATCTTATTAAATTTCAGCTTAGACAATGTTTACAACTGAAAGAAAGTCTTTGCCAAATTGTTTACGTAATTTTCGTATCTTCAATCCCTATCCAAAACGTAAGGCATATCTTGAATTTAATATAATAAAATAAAGGAAAAATAGTACATGTCTAAATCGTATTAAATTTTTTCATGGTCTCATATAAATCTCAACAAGCACAACTCTCTCATATCAGAAAATCTCACCCTATAATCTACATTCAGTCTCAAAAAAGGTTTGATGCTTGTACTTTGCCTCACTCTTTACTTTATGTTCATCTTCGAGTTAAATCTTACACTAGTTAGAGGATAATTTAATATTCCTACATTCATGTTAACTATATCTTGGAAACTGTGGCATAAAACTAATATAGATTACGATGAGATGTTCATCAAATATTTTCCAGTCTCCTCATACAATTATGACCAGAATTATTTATCATGTATCTTTCGTCATTAAGAAATATTTGTGCCATACTTTTCCACACCTTCCATGTGCAAGTCTGAGGACTTGAGAAAAATCTGTGCCATATGTTTCAGCTTCTCATGTGCACCCTGCAATGGAGAAACCTGCCATACCATGTGCAATAAATGTTTTCTTCATAAAACATGTGCAAAGAGAAATAATTTTTTTCCTACTATTCCATTCCATGGCAACCACGTCTTTCTCTCCTATAAAAGTACGCCTGCTTCTCCTTTCATTCCTGAACAAAAAGGAAATAGAAACGAAAGCAACCTTCTCCTTTATAAATCCTTACTTCTCATCCCATTCTCTTCACAAAATATATGAATATACCTCTGCAGACATCATTTTATTTCTTTCGAAGCAGGTTGTACAAGCTAAAACCATCCCTTATATATATATCTCTCTCTTTTCTCATTTGAAAATTCTAATGCACATAAATGAACAGCCGTTCGAGCAGCTTCTAGCAGCGGATAGGTGGTTCTGCGAGGGGAGGTTCAATGAGTTGGTTGCTGATGGGTAGGGGCTTCAAAGGCCAGTAGATGACCTGACTCCGGTGATGTCTGGTGGCGTAGCGATGGAGCTGAGGCTTGGTCACGGTGAAGCTTGTTTCTCTTTTTGCATGGTGTGAGAAGTGAGGTATTTTTCCGAAGTGGGGAGGGATAATTGGGGAATAGAACAGTTCGAAATGGAGAAGTGCTTGTGTGCATAGTAATAGACTGGAACGCGAGGAGGACTACAGCTGCTTGTGTTATATATCATGGTGGTTTTGGTTTTCGAGATATAGGAGAACAGTTTAATGGAAAGAGTAGTGGGAAAGTTTTGGCGAGCGCGAATAGAAGAGAGGCGACTATGGAGGAGAGGTTAAGCACAGGAGATTGTGTGGGTTTACATAGTGAAAGGCGGTGCTTGGCCCTGTATAAGGCATGATGTAAAAAGGAACTGAAATCGCGAAGTTGAAGAAAAAGAAACAATAAGGTCGTCCTAAAACCAGTATAACCAAAGTAATTAAACTGTATAATCCTTTAATTAAGGATTATTATTTTATTGGAATGTTTAACTTATATTATAATAGGTGCTTTGGTAAAGAAGCGGGGATGATTATGAAGTAGTGTAGTCTCTACTGAACGGATCAAAGAGTGGTGTAATTGATTGGAGCATGGTTATGTGGTATTGCATTTCAAAAGGGGATAGCAGTTTCAAACAGAACGAAGCAGAAAACAAGCTGAAGGGAGAAACTGTATTGAACCGGTATTTCCAAAAATAATTTGTTGGTAAAATTTGTAATTAAATTTTAATAAAGATAATTCAGAGTTAATATTTAATTAAAACAATTGAACTAATATATTGGTAAATCGTGCAGAGCAGGGAAGCAGGATGATGTTTCTATCATAAAGAAGAGTCTGAAACTAATCAACCTGATTATTCAAGTAATCAACTTAATTATTTTATTGTTTATTTAAAGAACTAGTAAATAATTGACTAATTGGGAATTATTATTTAATTAAATTGTTGACTTATTATAGGTATAACTCGTACAGATATTACTGGAATTTGACGAAATGAGGAATGTTGGAATCGCGGCGGAAAGTACTATGTTCCTGAGCTGAGTCGGAAGAGTTTGGAAACAATTTGGAGATTCCTTTAATTTTAAACAGCTATTTAAAATTTAACAGAATAACGCTGAATCGTCAAATTGGAAACAAAGTGAGTTAATTCTCACGCCTTCTGAAATACTATGATGTGATTAAATTCATATAATTTTAACTTATCATTAAATGATTGGTTGCTTGGTTGATTATTGGTTGTTTATCGATTGTTGACATTATTGATGATGAATTGGATGATCTAGATTAAATATTTATTTTAGATATGGTTAATAGATGTTATGCAGGAAAGAACAGTTTGGAGGAATCCAACCAGATTCCTCAAATATTATTTATATTATTATTTTATACTATTTGTATATGCACTGACTGAACCCAAATAACACTGAAAACCTGTTTGGATGTTGAATTGAAATTCAACATTGTTGTATTTTAATCAATATACGGTATTGATTGAGAAATGCGCAGCGAATGGCCTGAAACACACTTGTTTATTTAGTCGTTGATTTGTCATCAGGTGAATTGACGCAGTAAGTTATAAAATTTATTTTTATAACTAAAGTGAGATTTGTCTATTATAATTTATAAAATGAAGTTTTGAAAATAAATTAATAATTATAAATGGTTTTGTAACTATTATAAAATGATTTTTACAATAAGAGTTTAACGTTTAAATAAGCTTCAATAAGTAAATTAAGTCGTAATTAATCCACTGGTTAATAAATTGGAATAACGGTTATAAGAAAACAATTAAGTAATATTATTAGATTAATTATATTAATCTAATGGGAGGAAGTGGTTGAAATCAGTCAGCGCATTAACTGATGATTTGAAATGGACCAGATCAACTGTTTTGTTTGCAATGGATTTTTTTAGATTAATTAACCTTCAATTAATCTAATGGAAATGGTTTAACAAATAATTAATTTAAATTAATAAGATTTCTTAAACATTAATTATCTTTTTATTTAGTGACGCTAAAATAACTGTTCAATTAATGTAACTAGTTATCATTTAACTAGGTGATTAACTAATCTATTCTAGTTAATGAAAAAGTAAACCCTTTTTACTTCATAAAATGATGAAATTAATTAATTATTTTAATTAATAATAATTAAAGTAATTAATTCTTAAATGGAATTCATTTAAGATAATGACCGGGTTATAATGGGATTGAATAGGATACTCGTAAAGATTTTTTTTCAAAGGAGATTTTCTTATAAAAATCCAAATGTCTTGGAAAGAGTTTAAAAGGAGATTTCATACCAAAGTATTAGTTCTAAAGAGATGTTTACTTGATTGAGTTTGATAAATAATTCAATTAGGAAGAGAATAAGTCGAAAAGGCAAAAAGGAAGGAACGTTAATAAATTTGGTAAAGGAATCATTAAATGGATTTTTGGTTTAAACCTGAAGGTTTAAATAAAGTGATAAAATAAATTTTTTCTAATGGGATAATACAGGATAAATATTCTATTTAAGATTTGAATTGAGATAAAGTTTTTCCAAGAATACGGAGGAATACTTATTGAATTTGGGTAAGGAGATGGTTGATGGATTTGTTATTGAAATATCTGAATTAAGATATAATGATGATTTTATGTAAAGAAATGGGTAAATGGATTTTGGTTATAACATTCCAAAACCTTAGTTTTATGATATGATGTTTAATAGTTTTGAATAAAGTATTTAGTCCAAGTTGTAAACGGAATGGTAATGAAAGAATTCAAAGCTAAGGGAATGGTTTTGGCAAGAATGACTCAATATATGAAATGAGTAGAAATGGTTATAAACGATTGAAGTTTTTCCAAAGTACAAAGTAGAATATGGTATATAAAATAGTAAATAAGATTTTGATTGATATTTTAAGTAATATGGATTTTTAAGTTATAGGCTTCTATCTATTATAAGATAAGAATGTCGTCTATCAAGGTCTGAGAGGTAAATAAAATACCCTAACTTGAACGGCTTCACTATTATCGAGGGGTAGTTTTAGTTTGTAACGGTAAAGGAAGTTCAAATTAGTTTATCATTACCATAAGAAGGAGTATTGCAACCCTATTTGTAAGATTTGAATTAAAACATAACTATTGGGATTTTAAATAAACATATGTATCATTACACATTTGGTTGTCCCAAGCAGAAATACCGTTAAGTTTTATCAATTGGCCAAAAATATAACACCATTTTCTAGAAAATGGAAATGATATGATTTAAAATACACTTACTCCAATAAGGAAATGAAATCGATTAATCAATGAAATGGTTTAAAGATCGAGGAAGACTTTTAATTGAATGGTTTTAAATAATGATAAGAGCTTGAGCTGCCAATATTCTTGACAATGCTATTGTGTGAATTGATAGTTAAAAACCTCACTATCAATGAAATAACTTACTGGACCTTTTTGATGTGTTGTTTCGAAGAGACCGGGATGGGAAATAGACCCAAAACCACTTCTATCCAACGTTGCGATGAAACTAACTGGCAACAAATAAAGATGGAGCATTGAAGACCGTAGATCTTCGTGAAACGGAAGGTCTACTTATAATCTCTAGGTAACTCCCACAAAAGAGATACACTGTGGTTCTGTCATGATTGGAATTTACAGATTGCAAGGACTACTCGCTACTGATCCTTGGGGTGATTCCAATATAAGGATGCGGTAAGAGAGTGCCTTCGATTCATCTTGTTCTTGGATGACTTGTATGGATGAACGTCTGACAAAGTATTTCATGAAAGCTCACGTACGTTGAATTTTACAAACGTATCATGGTTGGTGGCAGAGAGAGGCACTTCTCTTAGCTTAACCATTAGGGTATTTTTGTGGACTTCAGTTAGTGATTTGACAGAGCCGACGATGTGGCGTTCAAAGTGTATGATGGCTACAAGTTCTAAAAAAGTTAAACGTGACCTCAAGCCTCATCAACCGGGAAATGAAAAAAATTGGGCAGGCAGCATGGCTAGGTGGGTCATTCCCAAGCAGGGTATATTATTGCCGATCTAGAGAAAATTCATATTTATTCTTCTTTCATTTTCTGTATCTCCGCGAATGTACGGTGATCCCTTAAAACCATAATGGATAATAATATATTCGATACACTCAAGCTAAATGAGTGGTTGGTCATGTGTGGGCCGGGTTGCAAGACATTCTTGTTGAACCCCGGTGTATACCCTCTAGAGTACACTGATCGGAAGGTGATCCCATACCTTTTCATAGTTGGAATCCATCCCCCAATAAGAGCCTTGCGGCTTTTGATCGTATAATGAATATGTAGAGCGTGAGATGCAAGCGTTCTGCTGTATGGTTATTTATTTGTTGTTTGATAGACACTATTATAATATCACTAGATTTTAATATATCAAAAATGTTTTAGGTTATAGTAAGGGAAAAACAATCCGTGTTTATGTGTGGACTGGTATTACTATTATCCTTTCTTTCAAAAGAATTTTCAAAGTTAAACAAGTTGGTTGTGTTATGAATTTATCACTGATAGTATTTCAGACTGATCCAGGTACTTTTCTTTGCTTCAAACGTGCTTGGGGTCAGACCAAGTATATTTCTAGGTTAGGTTTCGCTTGGAGTTCCAGAGAAGGAGTTGAAGTCGAAACGTATTCCATACATTTACTGGTAATAGCTTATTTTGGCTGTGTGGTGTATAAATCTGAATGCATACTCTGATGTTGTAATATATATGTACAGTTCTTTTTTATAAAGTATGTGATATATTATATTTTGTCCATTCCGCTATGAGACTCTGTTCTTCTTATTTGTCCATTCTAATATTTCTTTCTTTCTTCCCTCATCCTCTAACTACTTTATATTAACAATCTGGGATTTGATACTTGGATTTTTGGCAAGTAATACATAGTTATGTGTTACTGTTAAAAATTCGAGCGTCGAATTTTTCTGGGTCGTTACAGTTGGTATCAGAGCATAAGGTTTAGTGATAACCTTGGTTCTGTGGCGTAAATCAATAGAGATGGGATAAGTAATATCCTAGATTGTTTGAATGTATATGTAAGAGAGCGTATTTGTATTTTGAAATAAAATTATTTTTAATCTATTTTGACAGTATATTTTGTAAAGAGAATAAAATTTATTATTTTCTTAAATTATTATATCAACTAGTGTTGATTTGAATTGGAATTCAAAATGGGTTATGAAATTTCAAGTAAGATATAAACTTAGTTTGAGTCAAAATAAATTTCACGAGTTGAAATTTAAAACAAAATTTGACAGATATTTGGAGAATACAAATGAATTCCAAGTAATGAAACCAAATAAATTGTTGGATTGTATGGTTGATTGCTTGGATGCAAATTTGAAAGCAAATAGATTTCGTTGAGAATTGATAAATCGATAACTTCAAATATGAATAAGAAAAATTAATTTAGCTTATGTTCAGTTAAGTTATAATGAATTATATAAATCATGACTGGATTTATATATTAAAATAAAATGTGGCGTAAGTCAATAGAAATAAACGCATATTAAGGGATTCAAGTGTAATGTTAGAGAATCAATTGGATTGAATGGTTGAATTTTATTGGTGAATAAAATTGGTTGAGAACCCCGAATGAATTAATTCAAGTATAAATGAATTTATATTGAACATAAGGAATCGATTGATGTATTCAAATAGATTACGATTGGTTATTAATGAATCTCATATGAATTGAATAGTCGAAGTGAATAATGTGAATGGTTGAATCTATATTATGAAACTAATGAAATTCATCTGAGTGAAGAACAGGTGCAGAAGAGCTAATCCATCTTTAAGCCAATTGGATTGAGACTAGAGGCTAATTGAATCCAGTTTGTTTAGAGCTGTATAATAATTGAGCGAACTCGGGTATAACTTGTTGCTAATCGCTTAATAACGCTCACAAAATGGTACGCATACGCAAAATATAAATTTTGGGTTTGGATTTTGGTTTTGAAATGGATTTTCCGACCGTGTTGGTCAATGAATTTATATTTGTTCCTGCAATATTGCAGATGTCCCTCCGTATAGGGGAGATTTTTCCAAATATTATTTTCCAAAATTTAATGTGTTAGAATTTTTTTGAGATTTTTGAAATTTTTATTTACATAAATAAATTGGGTTTCGATTAGAACTATTGGATTTTTAAAAGTTACCAGGTTTGTAGCGTTCTTCTTGTCTTTGCAATTTCGGGGACGAAATTCTTTTAAGGGGGAACGAATGTAACGGACCAGATTTTTCACCGTCTAGTTAAACATTTAAAAATTGTTTTAAATATGTATTTTGAATTTTAAACGATTTAAATATTTAATAATTTATTGATATAAATAGTTATAATAATATATATCCTCATGTGATCTAATCTCAGAACATTCAATTTGCGTCTGAAACTTGGGAAGAAAATTCAAATGCTATCACGTTGGCAAAAACCTTATTAAATTTCGGCTGAAACAATGTTTACTGTTGAAAGAAAGTCTTAGCCCAATTGTTTACGAAGTTTTCATATCTTCAGTCCCTTTCCAAAACGTACGGCATATCTTGATTTTAATATAATAAAATAAAGGAAAAATAGTACATGTCTAAATCATATTAAATCTTTTCATGGTCTCATATAAATCTCAACAAGCACAACTCTCTCGTATCAGAAAATCTCATCCTATAATATACAATCAGTCTCAGAAAAGGTTTGGTGCTTGTACTTTGCCTCACTCTATACTTTATGTTCATCTTGGAGTTAAATCTTACACTAGTTAGAGGATAGTTTAATATTCCTGCATTCATGTTAACTGTATCTTGGAAACTGTGGCGTAAAACTAATATAGATTATAATGAGATGTTCATCAAATATTTTCCAGTCTCTTCATACAATTACAACCAGAATTATTTATCATGTATCTTTCGTCATTAAGAAATATTTGTGCCATACTTTTCCACACCTTCCATGTGCAAGTCTGAGGTCTTGAGAAAAATCTCTGCCATATGTTTCAGCTTCTCATGTGCACCCTGCAACGAAGAACCCTGCCATACCATGTGCAATAAATGTTTGCTTTAGAAAACATGTGCAAAGAGAAATAAAAAATCTTTTCTACTGTTCCATTCCGTGGCAACCACATCTTCGTCTCCTATAAATATACGCCTGCTTCTCCAAGGAAATAGAAATGAAAGCAACCTTCTCCTTTATAAATCCTTACTTCTCATCCCATTCTTAAAACGACCCGAACTTCCCCGCAAAGGAAAGCCCGGATTGAGTTGAGGACAAGACGAATCAGAACACAAATAGATGAACATTTCATTATTAATTATAATAATTCCATAAGAATACAAGAATATACAAAGTATGAATAAATATTATACATCAGAAAAATATCAGAGATTTAAATACATTACTGCATCAGAAATATAATACAATACATAACTGAAAGAGATATACGGATACAAAGCTTTTCGGATATCATTCCAGCTGTAAACCAGGTTCCTGTGAATATAAATCTGCAAAACCAAAACTACTAGCTGCCCGTGTGGAAAATAGGGGCACCCAGAGTTTAGGTTAAAACAATAAACTCCATATCAGTCATGTGACTGGTGTGAGAACTAAAATAGTTATTTAAAGCTTTATTTTAAATTAGATATATCAAGGGACCACGCCATATAACACGGAACATGATTCCTCTCAAGAATACCAGTGCATATAACAAAACAACGCAATGCGTTTTGGAAAAATGAAGCTATTATAAGACCCAGGTCCCATCACACAATGCAACATAAGCCGGAGGATTGGGTTTTCCCTTATAATAGCCAAACATGCTTGGTACGTTAAAAACAAATCAATTGATACTATTATAAGTGCATAGTGTATAAAACTACTTCAAATATAAATGTATCAATCCTAGATGGCATGGGTACCATATATCATGTCGCCAATACTAGGCTCTACAATCAAATCCCCAATTGTAACGTATTTGGAAGTTGGTTTTCCATCTGTGAACCGAGGCAAGGGATCGTCCTCACCGAATTCGAGACGCTCTAGCCCGTGTCTCAGGACCGAGACTCAGGTGGCCCTTGGATCGTCAGGGCCGGTCCACCGATGTGGATTAAAATGCCTGAACACTGCGTTTCCCCACCATTTGGAGCGTCAATGAGCCAAATGACTCCATCGGCTCTACCTAGTCACCGATATATCCGAGGCTCCTCGCAATCCAACAACCATACAGGTGAAAATAATATAAATGTCAGGGTTGGTCACTGACACCACCCTAGCTAGAAGGAAACACATGTCCTCCCTGAGGTCCTTCTCCCGTTTCTGGTTCACACCGGGGTGTGAGGCTCGCGAATTTACGCTACACAAAGCTGTGCCACACAGGCGGCGCTTTGATCATCCACCACAAGACTCTGCTTTTCAATAGAAGCCTTAATTATTTGCATCTTAGTGTGCCACACAGGAAAACCACTCCATGCAACCGATATCCATCAATCACACAGAATGATATCCAATGTCAGACACACAGTCCATTTACAAGTCCGTTCTGGGTCTGAACGAAACCGAAGGCACCTTGTACCTCGCATATCCATCAATCTCCAAGTACGTCTGGACGATCACCAACTGATTCCCTCCTCTTGGGTGTACAACCCAATCAAGATCTTCAGTAATTATCCAAACGATGTGAAGACCTCCGGTCTTCGACCACCGTCTTCATCCTCGACACATCGTCGAATCAGTTATTCAAAATGGGTTAAACCCGGTCTTTCGGAATAACTCATGTATATAATAAACAAGTGTTACACAAACACAACATACGCCTCATTCCAATTCAGAATATTTTTTTATTCAAATATTCTTATACTTTAGGAAAGGTTCCCATTAATTTTATCAAAGATAAATTCCTTAAATTTATTCTTTAATCTTCCTTTGAATATCAATTCAGACCAACTTATGGTTTATCCAAACTAATCGGGATTAGCGAACCTTACCGAAGTAATCATTTATTAAATTTCCCAACCTAGTCATCCCATGAAGTAAAACTGGTTATACTTCATATCTAACACCACGGTGTTATCGGTAAATTTAATTACCATTTCACGTTCAAATCTAATTAAAGATTTAACTATCGCCTCGAGCAAAACTAGTGATAGTCCATTCTCGATCATTTCAATCTAATTAAAGATTCAGTAATACTCCACTTGGTTTAAATCTTCCCAAAAATCAATATTAATGATTGTTTAACTTGGGAAATCACATCCTGTCTTTAACTGGGTTAAAGAACCAATGTCACTTAAAACATGGTTCACGATAAATCCAAAATCACATTCTATTCCATCAGCCTTTAACCGTAAATTAGAAAGTGAATAATTCCCTAACTGTTAACCCCGAAGGCCGAAACCAACATCAGATCAATACCCAAGAAACTATCCAACTTAACTAATCTCCAGTTAGTTTCAGGTTTTCTTAACTCCGTTGGGTCTAAGAACAGTATTATTAAAGATACCATTCACGACAACTCAAATCACACTCCATTAACGATGGAATTTTCATGGAAAACAAATCGATATATATATAATTGATATAAATTTCCATATTCGACTAACAATATAAATGGAATAACGGCAAAGCCTTTTAAATTCCATATATATTAACAGTCCTCATCCATAGAAATTCACTTCGATTATTACCAAATCGAATTCCATTCCATTCCAATTTATTTTATTAAATTAGAAAACTATACTTTGGAAAATCTCCTTTAAATCTTAACAAAAGATTTATGAATTCCAAATCACATTTCATTGTAAATCGGGTTAAAGAACGAATGTCGTTAAAACACAGTTCAAGATAAACCCAATTCACATTCCATTAATTAAGAACAAGTGTTATTTAAAACACCGTTCACAATAAACCCAAAAATCAATTCAAATTCAATTCCAATTAAATACCATTTAATTTGTATACTTCATTAAATCTAAATAAAAAGATTTGATTTTTTTCTCAACTGGGTTTAAGAACAGTGTTAATGAAGACACCATTCACGACAAACCCAAATCCCATTTGATATTAAATACAAGGCTCTGAATAGAAAATATATCGGCTTATATTCAATATCAAATACTACAACCAACAAACATTGTATTAGAAATAACGATATAGATATATCTTTCAAATTCCCATAACAATGTCTGTATAATCACAAAATCCAACATCGAAACATTCCAAAGACAATTTCGATTCAAATCCATTCCAATTCAAATATTGGAAATTTTGGTCACTTTTAACACCATTTCAAATCCAATTTATTTATTTTAAAATTAATTGAACTATAATTCTAGTTCAAAACTAGTTCATTTTGATAAAAATCTATTTTTATCTTTTCAAATACAGAATTTTTCATCCCAATTCATTCTAAATCATTTCTTATGATTTAACACTAATTATTGATATTTTCAATAATTTTATCAAAGCCCGTACGGTCAATTTCCATCAACGGCCATCGAACTGCACTTACAGCGACCTTTTCCAAGTTTGATTTGGACATAATTCCAAATCCAACCGTTAGATTTTGAATTTCTCATTTTCGTTAGAAAGCTCTTTTCGATATGAACCCAACGGTTCCGGTTTTAGAGAATCCGACGGTCGGATCTCCCTTAATATCCATTCGAAGTCAATAGTTGAAATTCGCGAACTGGCGCATCGCGGCGCGTTCTATTCAGGCCATTATAATATAATATATTATATATATTTCATCGATTTCCTTTTAAAACTTATTTTGTAAATCGTTTTAAATTCGTTTTCAAAATGATTTCAACTTCATATTCAATTTCTAATCAAAATTGAATATTCCGTATCATCGATATATAAATGATAGTATTCTCAAACCATTATATTTCGAAATCAATTCCTTTTCGATATTCATTATAAAAATGAATAAAATCAATAAAAATATCGTCATCGTCAATATGGCGTCAATCTAATCTACGCGGCTTTATATATTTCTATTTCAAATATTTCTTTTCAAATATTTCTTTTCGAAAATTTCATTTCAAATATTTCTATTTCAAATATTTCTATTCAAATATTTCATTTCAAATATTTCTATTCAAATATTTCATTTCAAATATTTCATTTCAAATATTTCTATTTCAAATATTTCTATTCATAACTGGAATGAGGCCCAATAAATTACCATAGATTTTATTTATATGGATTTCCATACAACACATGTATATATCAATCGTGATAAACAATCATCCAGAGTGCACTACTCAACTGCATAAGCATTGAATATAAATAATCAACGCTTACAACAGCCTGTCAACCAATCGATCGACATACAACTAAACAATTGGGATTAGTGTACGTCAATATCATCCCAACACCCGTGTAAGGATTCAATCAATCAAACACATATTCTATTTGTGCAGTTGGGCGATGTGTAAAATTTATCATCCCAATCAATATTAGTCAAATGCTTGTACATAAACAAATCGTCCGATTTGTTTATAAATATTTATTTCATTTTATATACACGTTAAAAATTATATTTTTAACTATAAAATATTTATTTTCATTCCTTATCAAACAATCAACTTTCACAACAGATCAATCAAACATACAAGTCATCCATGGTCTATGGACGACGGGTGTCAGGTGCTACTAAGCACCGTCTGCATCCTAGTATATATTTCAAACTAGAAAATAAAATTAAAAGTGAGGAGTTCTCACCCTTTGGGTTCCACTCCTCCGTTCTTTATCTCTGAACGGTCTGGATTTGCCCGTACTTCCAACGTAGTCTTCTCCACGCTGTTCATATTAAAATCACATTTTTATCGCTTCATCCCAATAAATAAAAATCAAATTTTTATTTCTACTTCATATGTTTTTACAACGGTTCTTTCTATATAAAAATTATATTTTTATATATCTACTTCTTATATAAAGATCGAATTTTTGTCGCTGCTTCATATATAAAAATCACATCTTTACTTCGCTAACTTTCTATATGTAAATTATATTTTTAAAACGATGTTCATATTATAAAAATCATATTTTTATTATGAAAATCATATCTTTACTTCGGTCAAAATCATAATTTCAAGTTATAAAAATATTTTCTTTAATATGATAAAAACCAAGAAAACATATTTTTCAAATCAAAGAAATCCAAATTTTATTTCAAAGAAAATCATATTTCTATAACACTAAAATTTACATATTCTTACAATGAAAAATCATATATTTAATCAAGGAAAAATTGTATTTTTAATCAAAGAAAGATCATATTTTTATATCTCTCCTATATGAATGAAAATCCCATTTTTATTTTGTTGAAAATATTTTCATAGCTTTCCATGAAAAAAAAACCTTTCCATAAATAAAAATCTCGTTTTTATATTCAAAATCATAATTTTCATCCTTTTAAAAATCCTAACTTTAATCATACTAAAGATCTAAACTTCAATCATATTATAAAATTATGAAAATTATAAAATCAATGAAATTCAACAAAATAAAACTCACAGTATTCGTTTGGAGGAGGGGATGGGGTCCGCTGGGGTCTAGCAGGGTGGCGCAGGCGAGGTGGAGGCCGCTGGAGGCCGGCGCGGTTTAGGGGTGTCCACGGCGGCGGGTTCAAGCGGGTCTTGGGGGGGTTTAGGGATGCGATTAAATCGAAGGGAGAAGGGAGGCCTGGAGGTGTCGGGGAAGGTGGCGCGGCGGGCAATTGAGGCGGCGCTGACATTGGCGGGGCACAGATTAGAAGGTAAAGGGGGGACCGATCGACGAGAGGTTTTTTTTTTCAATTCAGAAAATAACGAAAGGGGGTGGGGTTGACTTCGGGTAAGAGAGAATGGGGGACGTATATAAATATTTATATATTTTATTATTTTTAAACTTTCAAAAAGTAACTTTTTATTTTGACCTCCAAAAGAGACCCACCGACTGTCGTCCCTGGGTAACTACCCCCATTCCGAACACAATGGGATATGTATCGTAAGCCAATTCGGCTGTTTCGATCAGTTTCCATTTAAATTAAAATTTAAATCTATAAATTCAAATTTAAACGCGCATTTCAATATACTAAGGCCACATATAGGCCCCAAAAATTCCAAAAAAATTGTTTCTAGCTTCGTATTGACGATACGGTCCTAATAAAACTAATTTCGTCAAATTCTAAGTTCGTTTGAAAAATGGCCATTTTCTGGTCGATCGAGATTGACTAAAACAGTTAAAACACGTTTTCTTTTGCCACACTCACATATTGATTTCAAAAATTACGAATTTTGGAATCTAGCAATAACTTGACATCCCGGACCCAACAAAAGTGGTTTCACCGAAAACCGAGGTCATTTGCAAAATTTCCGTTTTAAGGGCCAAAATTCTGTAGCGACTATTCTGAATTTTCAATTGGACATAACTTTTTATCCCACTATGAAATTTTGATTTTTCGGATTCGTTGGATAGATATTCTCAAATAGATTCAAATATTTTTTGTTTCGCTAAAATCCAATTTATTTTGAATCCTGTACATTCATTTGAAATTTGAAATCGAATTTTCAAACTACCGCGCCATTTTCAATTCCTTTTATAATCAAAAATAAATATTTATACTCTAATGACAATTCAAATAATATATACGTTCTAATTCTATTCAAAATAAATTTCTCATCGCCATTATTTAAAATAATTCATTTTAAATACTCAAAATTCGCTAAAATTGCCAAAATAAAAATTTTAAATTGGCTCGTATTTTCCTGGTTATTACAATCTCCCCCACTTAAAACTTTTCGTCCCCGAAAAGGAACGAAGCTGAAAGTTGTATAACTAATCAACTCAACTTTCATTATTTTCATTATGGCTTAAGTTCTTCAACTTTTCAGTTTCTAAAAACTTTTCAAAATTTTCAAAAATTTGGCTAACACCCTAAATTTAAGAAAAATTTCACCATAACCTCCCCTGCACGGGAGCACCGAGAAAATCATGAAATTGCCATACAGGCCTTTCCAATCCAAAAAGAAAAAGAAACAGCCAATCGGCTCATAAAATCATCAAAAACCCCGAGAAATGCCATAAATATGTACATATTTGTCGGGCAAACAATTTTATTCCTCTGCATAGCTTCCCTGCTATGACCTGTTCAATGGATACACATGTCTATGCATGCAATTTCAAACAATTTTCTATTCAATCCAATATTTGATACAATTTGGCTAAATGGTTCAAATTTTAATTAATCAACAAATAATCAAACAACACAACCAGCAATCAATTTGTTGATTAGCTTTTCAAATTCATATCTTTGATACATAGTCCAAAAATCAGATTTTTGATGCCAAATCACAACAATAAGCCCTATCTAGCTTTGGTTCTCACACCAGTCTAATGGAAATATATAAAAATCCCACTTTTGAAACTCGAACACAAACTACTGATGCTATATAGTGATCAATAGTTTCATCCCCGGGCGACTAGAGTGTAATTCTTTATCTATCCAGTATATTAAAACTTCGAATACCCGTGGATCAGACGTATATGCAAAAAAATTATATACTGGATTGTCCAAATCAATATATAATAGACATTCAAATACGAATAATTGAATTTAATTTTCAAAACAAAATTCGTTTTCACTTTAAAAATACACTCTTCACACTCGTTCTAGGATACTACTGATCCCATCTCTAACGAGTCATTTTCATTGGATATTACTAAGCCAATCTCTGATTAATTCTTTCGTTCGGTTCTAAAGTGTCTTGTTCTCTGAGCTCTGTAAACCAAAGCTCTGATACCAAATATAACGACCCAAACTTCCCCGCAAAGGAAAGCCCGGATTGAGTTGAGGACAAGACGAATCAGAACACAAACAGAAGAACATTTCACTGTTAATTACAACAATTCCATCAGAATACAAGAATATACAGAGTATGAATAAATATTATACATCAGAAAAATATCAGAGATTTAAATACATTACTGCAGTGGAAAAATAATACAATACACAACTGAAAGAGATATACGGATACAGAGCTTTCCGGATATCATTCCAATTGTAAACCGAGTTCCCGTGAATATAAATCTGCAAAACCAAAACTACTAGCTGCCCGTATGGAAAACAAGGGCACCCAGAGTTTAGGTTAAAACAATAAACTCCAGATCAGTCATGTGACTGGTGTGAGAACTAAAACAGTTATTTAAAGCTTTACTTTAAATCAGATATATCAAGGGAGCACGCCGTATAACATGGAATGGGTTTCCTCCGAAGAATACCAGTGCATATAACAAAAAAGCGCAATGCTTTTCGGAAAAATGAAGCTATTATAAGACCCAGGTCCAATCACATAATGCAACACAAGCCAGAGGATAGGGTTTTCCCTTATAAGAGCCAAACATGCTTAGTACGTTAAAAACAAATCATTTGATACTATTATAAGTGCATAGTGTATAAAACAACTTCAAATATAAATGTATCAATCCTAGATGGCATGGGTACCATATATCATGTCGCCAATACTAGGCTCTACAATCAAATCCCCAATTGTAACGTATTTGGAAGTTGGTTTTCCATCTGTGAACCGAGGCAAGGGATCGTCCTCACCGAATTCGAGACGCTCTAGCCCGTGTCTCAGGACCCAGACTCAATTGGGCCATTGGATCGTCAGGGCCGGTCCACCGATGTGAATTAAAATGCCTGAACACTGCGTTTCCCCGCCCTTTGGGGCATCAGTGAGCCAAATGACTCCATCGGCTCCACATAGTCACCGATATATCTGAGGCGCCTCGCAATCCAACAACCACATAGGTGAAAATAATATAAATATCAGGGCTGGTAGGTCACTGACACCACCCTAGCTAGAAGGAAACGCATGTTCTCCTTGAGGTCCTTCTCCCGTTTTTGGTTCACACCGGGGTTTGAGGCTCGCGCATTTATGCTACACAAAGCTGTGCCACACAGGCGGTGCTTTGATCATCCACCACAAGGCTCGGCTTTTCAACAGAAGCCTTGATCATTTGCATCTTAGCGTGCCACATAGGCAAATCACTCCATGCAACCGATATCCACCAATCACACAGAATGATATCCAATGTCAGACACACAGTCCATTTACAAGTCCATTCTGGGTCTGAACGAAACCGGAGGCACTTTGTACCTCGCATATCCATCGATCCCCAAGTACGTTTGGACGATCACCAACTGATTCCCTACTCTTGGGTGTACAGCCCAATCAAGATCATCGGTAATTATCCAAATGATGTGAAGACCTCCGGTCTTTGACCACCGTCTTCATCCTCGACACATCGCCGAATCAGTTATTCAAAATGGAATAAACCCGGTCTTTCTGAATAACTCGTGTATATAATAAACAAGTTTTACTTAAATACAACATACGACTCATTCCAATTCAGAAAAAAATTATTCAAATATTCTAATACTTTGGGAAAGGTTCCCATTAATTTTATCAAAGATAAATTCCTTAAATTTATTCTTTAATCATCCTTTGAATATCAATTCAAACCAACTTATGGTTTATCCAAACTTGTCGGGATTAGTGAACCTTACCGAAGTAATCACTTATTAAATTTCCCAACCCCAACCTATTCATCCCATGAAGTAAAATTCGTCATACTTCATATCTATCACCACAGTGTTATTATTAAATTCAATTACCATTTCACGTTCAATTCTAATTAAAGATTTAACTATCGCCTGGAGCAAAACTGGTGATACTCCATTCTCGATCATTTCAATCTAGTTAAAGATTCATTAAAACTCCACTTGGTTTTAATCTTCCCAAAAATTAATATTAATGATTGTTTAACTTGGGAAATCACATCCTGTCTTTAACTGGGTTAAAGAACCAATGTCAATTAAAACACGGTTCACGATAAACCCAAAATAACATTCTATTCCATCAGTCTTTAACCGTAAATTAGCAAGTGAATAATTCCCTAAGTGTTAACCCTGAAGGCCGAAACCAACATTAGATCAATACCCAAGAAATTTTCAAACTTAACTAATCTCCCGTTAGTTTCTGGTTTTCTTAACTCCGTTGGGTCTAAGAGCAGTATTATTAAAGATACCATTCACGACAACCCAAATCACATTCCATTTATGATGGAATCTTCATTGAAAACAAATCGATATATATATAATCGATATAAACTTCCATATCAGACTAACAATATAAATGGAATAATGGCAATCCACAAAAATTCACTTCGATTATTACCTAATCGAATTCCATTCCATTCCAATTTATTTTATTAAATTGGCAAACTTTACTTTGGAAAATCTCCTTTAAATCTTAACAAAAGATTTATAAATTCCAAATCACATTTCACCGTAAATCGCGTTAAAGAATGAATGTCATTAAAAAACAGTTCACGATAAACCCAATTCACATTCCATTAATTATCGGGTTAAAGAACAAGTGTTATTTAAAATACCGTTCACGATAAACCCAAAAATCAATTCAAATTCAATTCCAATTAAATACCATTTAATTGGTATACTTCATTAATCTAAATAAAAAGATTTAATCTTTTTCTCAACTGGGTTTAAGAACAGTGTTAATGAAGACACCATTCACGACAAACCCAAATCCCATTTGATATTAAATACAAGTCTCTGAATTGAAAATATATCGGCTTATATTCAATATCAAATACTACAACCAACAAACATCGTATTGGAAATAACGATATAGATATATCTTTCAAATTCCCATAACAAAGTCTGTATAATCACAAAATCCAACATCAAAACATTCCAAAGACAATTTCGATTCAAATCCATTCCAATTCAAATATTGGAGATTTTGGTTACTTTTAACACCATTTCAAATCCAATTTATTTATTTTAAAATTAATTGAACTATAATTCTAGTTCAAAACTAGTTCATTTCGATAAAATCTATTTTTATCTTTTCAAATATGGAATTTTTCATCCCAATTCTTTCCAAATCATTTCTCATGATTTTACACTAATTATTGATATTTTTAATAATTTTATCAAGGCCCGTACAGTCGATTTCCATCAACGGCCATCGAACTGCACTTACAGCGACCTTTTCCAAATTTGATTTGGACATAATTCCAAATCCAATCGTTATATTTCGAATTTCTCATTTTCGTTAGAAAGCTCTTTTCGATACGAACCCGAGGGTTCTTCTTTTGGGAGAATCCGACGGTCGGATCTCCCGTAATATCCATTCGAAGTCAGTAGTTGAAATTCGCGAACTTATGCAGCACGGTGCGTTCTATTTAGGCCATTATATATAATATATATTTCGTCGATTTCCTTTTAAAACATATTTTGTAAATCGTTTTAAATTCGTTTTCAAAAGAATTTCAACTTCATATTCAATTTCTAATCAAAGTTGAATATTCCATATCATCGATATATAAATGATTGTATTCTCAAACCATTATATTTTGAAATCAATTCCTTTTCGATATTTATTATAAAAATGAATAAAATCGATATAAATATCGTTCACGTCAAAATGGCGTCAATCTAATCGACACGGCTTTATATATTTCTATTCCAAATATTTCTTTTCAAATATTTCTTTTCGATATTTCATTTCAAATATTTCTATTTCAAATATTTCTATTCAAATATTTCATTTCAAATATTTCTATTTCAAATATTTCTATTCAAAACTGGAATGAAGCCCAATCAATTACCATTGATTTTATTTCTATGGATTTCCATACAACACATGTATGTATCAATAGCGATAAACAATCATCTAGAGTACACTACTCAACTGCATAAGCATTGAATATAAATAATCGATGCTTACAACAGCTTGTCAACCAATCGATTGACATACAACTAAACAATTGGGATTAGTGTACGTCAATATCATCCCAACACCCGTGTGGGGTTTCAATTAATCAAACACATATTTTATTTGTGTAGTTGGGCGATGTGTAAAATTTATCGTCCCAATCAATATCAGTCAAATGAGTGTACATAAACAAATCGTCCAATTTGTTTATAAATATTTATTTCATTTTATATACACGTTAAAAATATAATTTTTAACTATAAAATATTTATTTTCATTCCACATCACACAACCAACTTTCACAACAGATCAATCAAACATACAATTCATCCATGGTCTGTGGACGACGGGTGTTGGGTGCTACTAAGCACCGTCTGCATCCTAGTATATATTTCAAACTAGAAAATAAAATTAAAAGTGAGGAGTTCTCACCCTTTGGGTTCCACTCCTCCATTCTTTATCACTGAATGGTCTGGATTTGCCAGTGCTTCCAACGTAGTCTTCTCCACGCTGTTCATATTAAAATCACATTTTTATCGCTTCATTCCAATAAATAAAAATCATATTTTTATTTCTACTTCATTTGTTTTTACAACGCTTCTTTCTATATAAAAATTATATTTTTATATCTCTACTTCTTATATAAAGATCGAATTTTTGTCGCTAATTCATATATAAAAATCACATCTTTACTTCGCTAACTTTCTATATGAAAGTTATATTTTTAAAACGATGTTCATATTATAAAAATCATATTTTTATTATGAAAATCATATCTTTACTTCAATCAAAATCATATTTTCTATTTCTTTAATATGATAAAAACCAAGAAAACATATTTTTCAAATCAAAGAAATCCAAATTTTATTTCAAAGAAAATCATATTTCTATAACATTAAAATTTATATATTCATACAATGAAAAATCATATATTTAATCAAGGAAAAATCGTATTTTTAATCGAAGAAAGATCATATTTTTATATCTCTTCTATATGAGTGGAAATCCCATTTTGATTTTGTTGAAAATATTTTCATAGCTTTCCATGAAAAAAAACTAAACCTTTCCATAAATAAAAATCTCGTTTTTATATTCACAATCATAATTTTCATCCTATTAAAAATCCTAGCTTTAATCATACTAAAGATCTAAACTTCAATCATATTATAAAAATCTGAAAATTATAAAATCAATGAAAGTCAACAAAATAAAACTCACAGTATTCGTTTGGAGGAGGGGATGAGGTCCGTTGGGGTCAAGCAGGGTGGCGCAGGCAAGGTGGATGCCGCTGGTGGTCGGCGCGGTTCAAGGGGGTCCACGACGGTGGGTTCAAGCGGGTCTGGGGGGTTTAGGAGATACGATTAAATCAAAGGGAGGAGGGAGGCCTGGAGGTGTCGGGGAGGGTGGCACGGCGGGGAACTGAGGTGGCGTTGACATTTTCGGGGCGCACATCGGAGGGTAACGGGAGGGGGGGAGGGGAGGGGTGGATCGATCGATGGGCAGTTTTTTTTTTTCAATTCAGAAAATAACAAAAGGGGGGGGGGTGACTTCGGGTAAGAGAGAATAGGGGGGTGTATATAAAAATTTATATATTTTATTATTTTTAAACTTTCAGAAAGTAACTTTTTATTTTGACCTCCAAACGAGACCCACCGACTGTCGTCCCTTGCTAATTACCCCCATTCTGAACACAATAGGATATGTATCATAAGTCAATTCGGCTGTTTCGATCAGTTTCCATTTAAATTAAAATTTAAATCTATAAATTAAAATTTAAACGCGCATTTCAATAAACTGAGGCCACATACGAGCCCCAAAAATTCCAGAAAAATTATTTCTAGCTTCTTATTGTCGATGTGGTCCTAACAAAACTAATTTCGTCAAATTCTGAGATCGTTTGAAAAATGGCCATTTTTTGGTCGATCGAAATTGACTGAAATAGTCAAAACAAGTTTTCTTTTGTCACGCTCACACATTGATTTCAAAAATTACGAATTTTGGAATCCAGCAATAACTTGACATCCCAGACCCAACAAAAATGGTTTCGACGAAAACCAAGGTCGTTTGCAAAATTTCCATTTTAAGGACCAAAATTCCATAGCGATTATTATGAATTTTCAATTAGATATAACTTTTTATCCTCACTATGAAATTTTGATTTTTTGGATTCTTTTGGAAAGATATTCTCAAATAGATTCAAATATTTTTGGTTTCGCTAAAATTCGGTTTATTTTGAATCCTATACATTCATTTGAAATTTGAAATCGAATTTTCAAACTACCGCGCCATTTTCAATTCCTTTTATAATTAAAAATAAATATTTATATTCTAACGACGATTCAAATAATATATACGTTCTAATTCTAGTCAAAATAAATTTCTCATCGCCATTATTTAAAATAATTCATTTTAAATACTCTAAATTCGCTAAAATTGTCAAAATAAAAATTTTAAATTGGCTCGGATTTTCCAGGTTATTAGAATTCTCTTCACATAATATATGAATATACGTCTACAGACATCCTTTTATTTCATTTGAAGCAGGCTTTACAAGATGAAACCATCCCTTGTATATATATATATATATATATATATATATATCTTTTCTCATTTGAAAACTCTAATGCACATGAATGAACGACCGTTCGAGGAGCTTCTAGCGGCGGATTGGTGGTCCGGCGAGGCGAGGTTCAACGAGTTGGTTGCTGATGGGCAGGGGCTTCGAAGGCCAGTAGATGGCCTAACTCTGGTGATGTCTGGTGGCATAGAGATGGAGTTGAGGCTTTGTCACGGTGAAGCTTGTTCCTCTTTCTTCATGGTGTGGGAGGTGAGGTATTTGTCCGAAGTGGGGAGGGATAATTGGGGAATAGAACAATTCGAAATGGAGAAGTGATTGTGTGCGTAGTAATTGACTGGAACGCAAGGAGGACTTCAACTACTTGTGTTTTATATCATGGTGGTTCTGGTATTTGAGATATTGAAGACGAGTTTAATGGAAAGAGTAGTGGGAAAGTTTTGGTGAGCGCAATTAGAAGAAGAGGCGGCTATGGAGGAGAGGTTAAGCACAGGAGATTGTCTGGGTTTGCACAGTGGAAGGCGGTGCTTGGTCCTGTATGAGGCACGATGTAAAAAGGAACTGAAATTGCGAAGTCGAAGAAAAAGAAACAGTAAGGTCG